>NC_069432.1:41495029-41502529 GCF_026875155.1 Cherax quadricarinatus
GTGAGGAGAGTGATGTGACAGTTGTAGTGGTGAGGAGAGTGATGTGGCAGTTGTGGTAGTGGTGAGGAGAGTGATTGTGGCAGTTGTGGTAGTGGTGAGGAGAGTGATGTGGCAGTTGTGGTAGTGGTGAGGAGAGTGATGTAGTGGTGAGGAGAGTGATGTAGTGATGAGGAGAGTGATGTAGTGGTGAGGAGAGTGATGTGGCAGTTGTGGTATTGGTGAGGAGAGTGATGTAGTGGTGAGGAGAGTGATGTGGCAGTTGTGGTAGTGGTGAGGAGAGTGATGTGGCAGTTGTGGTAGTGGTGAGGAGAGTGATGTGGCAGTTGTGGTAGTGGTGAGGAGAGTGATGTGACAGTGGTGAGGAGAGTGATGTGGTAGTGGTGAGAGTGATGTGGCAGTTGTGGTAGTGGTGAGGAGAGAGTGATGTGGCAGTTGTGGTAGTGGTGAGGAGAGTGATGTGGCAGTTGTGGTAGTGGTGAGGAGAGTGATGTAGTAGTGAGGAGAGTGATGTGACAGTTGTGGTAGTGGTGAGAGTGATGCGACAGTTGTGGTAGTGGTGAGGAGAGTGATGTGACAGTTGTGGTGAGGAGAGTGATATGGTAGTGGTGAGAGTGATGTGGTAGTGGTGAGGAGAGTGATGTGACAGTTGTGGTAGTGGTGAGGAGAGTGATGTGGCAGTTGTGGTAGTGGTGAGAGTGATGTGGCAGTAGTGGTAGTGGTGAGGAGAGTGATGTGACGGTTGTGGTAGTGGTGAGGAGAGTGATGTGACAGTTGTGGTAGTGGTGAGGAGAGTGATGTGGACAGTTGTGGTAGTGGTGAGAGTGATGTGACAGTTATGGTAGTGGTGAGGAGAGTGATGTGACGGTTGTGGTAGTGGTGAGGAGAGTGATGTGACAGTTGTGGTAGTGGTGAAGAGAGTGATGTGACAGTTGTGGTAGTGGTGAGAGTGATGTGACAGTTATGGTAGTGGTGAGGAGAGTGATGTGACAGATGTAATGGTGAGGAGAGTGATGTGACAGATGTAGTGGTGAGGAGAGTGATGACAGTTGTGGTAGTGGTGAGGAGAGTGATGTGGCAGTTGTGGTAGTGGTGAGGAGAGTGATGTGACAGTTGTGGTAGTGGTGAGGAGAGTGATGTGACAGTTGTGGTAGTGGTGAGGAGAGTGATGTGGCAGTTGTGGTAGTGGTGAGAGTGATGTGGCAGTTGTGGTAGTGGTGAGGAGAGTGATGTGACAGTTGTGGTAGTGGTGAGGAGAGTGATGTGGCAGTTGTGGTAGTGGTGAGGAGAGTGATGTGGCAGTTGTGGTAGTGGTGAGGAGAGTGATGTAGTGGTGAGGAGAGTGATGTGACAGTTGTGGTAGTGGTGAGGAGAGTGATGTGACAGTTGTAGTGGTGAGGAGAGTGATGTGGCAGTTGTGGTAGTGGTGAGGAGAGTGATTGGCAGTTGTGGTAGTGGTGAGGAGAGTGATGTGGCAGTTGTGGTAGTGGTGCGGAGTGATGTAGTGGTGAGGAGAGTGATGTAGTGATGAGGAGAGTGATGTAGTGGTGAGGAGAGTGATGTGGCAGTTGTGGTATTGGTGAGGAGAGTGATGTAGTGGTGAGGAGAGTGATGTGGCAGTTGTGGTAGTGGTGAGGAGAGTGATGTGGCAGTTGTGGTAGTGGTGAGGAGAGTGATGTGGCAGTTGTGGTAGTGGTGAGGAGAGTGATGTGACAGTTGTGGCAGTGGTGAGGAGAGTGATGTGGTAGTGGTGAGAGTGATGTGGCAGTTGTGGTAGTGGTGAGGAGAGTGATGTGGCAGTTGTGGTAGTGGTGAGGAGAGTGATGTGGCAGTTGTGGTAGTGGTGAGGAGAGTGATGTAGTGGTGAGGAGAGTGATGTGACAGTTGTGGTAGTGGTGAGAGTGATGCGACAGTTGTGGTAGTGGTGAGGAGAGTGATGTGACAGGTGTGGTGAGGAGAGTGATATGGTAGTGGTGAGAGTGATGTGGTAGTGGTGAGGAGAGTGATGTGACAGTTGTGGTAGTGGTGAGGAGAGTGATGTGGCAGTTGTGGTAGTGGTGAGAGTGATGTGGCAGTAGTGGTAGTGGTGAGGAGAGTGATGTGACGGTTGTGGTAGTGGTGAGGAGAGTGATGTGACAGTTGTGGTAGTGGTGAGGAGAGTGATGTGACAGTTGTGGTAGTGGTGAGAGTGATGTGACAGTTATGGTATGTGGGTGAGGAGAGTGATGTGACGGTTGTGGTAGTGGTGAGGAGAGTGATGTGACAGTTGTGGTAGTGGTGAAGAGGTGATGTGACAGTTGTGGTAGTGGTGAGAGTGATGTGACAGTTATGGTAGTGGTGAGGGAGTGATGTGAGAGATGTAATGGTGAGGGAGAGAGTGATGTGGACAGATGGTAGTGGTGAGGAGAGTGATGACAGTTGTGGTAGTGTGGGTGAGGAGGAGTGATGTGGCAGTTATGGTAGTGGTGAGGAGAGTGATGTGACAGTTGTGGTAGTGGTGAGGAGAGTGATGTGGCAGTGGTGAGGAGAGTGATGTGACAGTTGTGGTAGTGGTGAGGAGAGTGATGTGACAGTTGTGGTAGTGGTGAGGAGAGTGGATGTGAGTAGTGGTGAGGGAGAGTGAGTGGCAGTTGTGGTAGTGGTGAGGAGAGTGATGTGACAGTGTGGTAGTGGTGAGGAGAGAGGTGGTGTGAGGGAGGGGAGGGGGGTGAGAGGGGATGAGGTGTGAGGGAGGGGAGGGGTGAGAGGGGATGAGGTGTGAGGGAGGGGAGGGGGTGTGAGGGGATGAGGTGTGAGGGAGGGGAGGGGGTGAGAGGGGATGAGGTTGAGGGAGGGGAGGGGGTGAGAGGGGATGAGGTGTGAGGGAGGGGAGGGGGTGAGAGGGGATGAGGTGTGAGGGAGGGGAGGGGGTGATAGGGGATGAGGTGCGAGGGAGGGGAGGGGGTGAGAGGGGATGAGGTGTGAGGGAGGGGAGGGGGTGAGAGGGATGAGGTGTGAGGGAGGGGAGGGGGTGAGAGGGGATGAGGTGTGGGGAGGGGAGGGGGTGAGAGGAGATGAGGTGTGAGGGAGGGGAGGGGGTGAGAGGGGATGAGGTGTGAGGGAGGGGAGGGGGTGAGAGGGGATGAGGTGTGAGGGAGGGGAGGGGGTGAGAGGGGATGAGGTGAGTGAGGAGGGGGGAGGGTGGGTGATAGGGGATGAGGTGGAGGGAGGGGAGGGGGTGAGAGGGGATGAGGTGTGAGGGAGGGGAGGGGGGTGAGAGGGGATGAGGTGTGAGGGAGGGGAGGGGGTGAGAGGGGAGGGTGTGAGGAGGGGAGGGGGTGAGAGGAGATGAGGTGTGAGGGAGGGGGAGGGGAGTGAGAGGGGATGGGTGTGAGGAGGGGAGGGGGTGAGTTGTGAGGGAGGGGAGGGGCTGAGGTGTGAGGGAGGGGAAGGGGGTGGGAGGGGAGGGGTGAGAGGGGAGGGGTGAGAGGGGAGGGGGAAGGTTAACATCCAACTTACAGTTGCTTCAAGTCTCTGACTTCGTACTGACGTTTTTTGTTTGTTTTTTGTTGTCTTTGTTAATTTGCTTTGCATGCAAATGAGCTCAACTCCGCTAGAATAAATATATAAAGGTGAATATGAGGGTGAAAGTGAGGGGAGGGGAGGGGAAGGGAGGGGAGGAGAGTTAAAACACGCACTTGGTTTATTTTAGCTTGGTTTATTATAGTTTTTATTTGTCCTAGTTAGAAAACGTTCGTGTGTTTGCGTTTGTTTTTGCTTGTGTGTGTTTGTGTGTACTCGCCTCACCTATTTGTACCATTATTGGTTACAAGGGTCGAGTCTCAGCTCTTGGCCACCAGTGCTTCACTTTCTAGTGGCTTTCATGATGCCTACCATACCTGTTCTTGAAGATGCGTGCATCCTTCCTAGTTATCGTCCTAGTCGTGCCACATCCTGACCACTCCTGAGACTGGAGAAATATTTTCTACCATCCTTCTGACTCCTTATGTTCAACTTCCAAATGTGCCCTTGTGTTCCTATTTCCCGCCTCTCGAGGAACCTGTCTCTGTCCATCTTACCAGTTTCTCTCGCTATTTTGTACGTTTTTGTTATGTCTCGTCTGGTGCTCCTGTCCTCGTATGTCATCAGAGTTACTTGCTGTAATCTTCCCTCATAGTTCATGTCCCTTGCCTCTGTGTCTTATTGCAAACCTCTGCACGTACGTGTGTGTGTGTGTGTGTGTGTGTGTCACACTGTGTATAAATGGTTCACATGGTGTGCACGTGTATTGGTGCACATGGTTTGTGTATGTTTTGTGCACATGGTGTGTGTGTTATAGTGCACATTGTAGATATGTATTTCGGTGCACATGGTGTTTTTTTTTGGAAGACATCATATGTGCACGTTTGTGTTGGTACACATGGTATGTATGTATGTATGTATGTAAGTTTGTGTATGTACCATGTTGAGATAATTTAGTTAAGGGGTGAGACTTTAATTTCCGATTAGTGTAGCCTGGTCTCATTTGTTACTATCATACCTTGTGGTAGAGCTGCGTACTATGTTACCTGCCAACACATCATTCCACAGTTTGCTCCACTTGGTTACTATGGCACAAGAAGAGTTATGATATATCTGTAACTCGTTTAGATATTTAATTTTCACCACTGTCACCTGGTTCTGACTCTGCTGCACTGTCTTATACACTTCCTGTATCCAAGCAAGTCTAACTGGACTTACCTTCCCTGCCTTGGATCAAACCTGCAGGACGCAGGAAGCTCATCCACCAGGGCTGGAGGACGCAGGAAACTCACCCACCAGGGCTAGACGACGCAGCAAACTCACCCACCAGGGCTGGAGGACGCAGCAAACTCACCCACCAGGGCTGGAGGACGCAGCAAACTCACCCACCAGGGCTGGAGGACGCAGCAAACTCACCCACCAGGGCTGGAGGACGCAGCAAACTCACCCACCAGGGCTGGAGGACGCAGCCAACTCACCCACCAGGGCTGGAGGACGCAGCCAACTCACCCACCAGGGCTGCAAACTTACAATAGCCCATTGGATAACCTCAGATTCTTTATGTTGAATAGCACCATTGGCGGGCACACAATGGCAATATAGGAAAGCCAGCTACCAAAGCGTCAAATATTCTCCAATATAACCCCAGTTTACATCTGTCGGCAGATATCATTGGCTGGTGTTCCGTGTCGCTCTGAGCGAAAGTGAAGCGCGTTAGAAGATTCGCCATCTGAGGACCAGAGCTCTAATACACAGCAATAAAAGAACGAGTATACTTCTTTCTACGAGTGCCATTGGTGGGTGCAAGATGTGCAGCAGGCGTCGTGTGATATATTCAATCGTAAAATGTGGACTGGGAGACGTAACATAAAGATTTCAATGAGCCTCTTGATATTTTCTTTTGGATCTTGGTCTAGTTTTATCTTTGGGATCGAGGCGTGGTCGATATTTGCTGCCGCTGTTACCTCAAGTCTGAATGTGTGAAGTGTGTGCGCGATTACATATTTATTATTACAGTGTTTGTAGTTAAAGGAATGGTGTGTGTGTCCCGTCTTCATTGTTCAGCACGTCGTGTAAGATCTTTTAAGTTTACAGTGGTTGTAACAGCAGTCAATGCTCTTGGATCCTACTGCAGCATAACACTTATTCAGCAGTGACGTGGTTCTCCTTGTTCTTGCTGCCGGCTAAGCATCGGTGTTAATTCTTCGTGTTCGTTTATGATCTTAATATACAATATGTATTTTATTCAGTAATATTAATTCATATTGTTATCGTGTGTTTGAGTCCTCTCCACACCAACAGCCTGGATAACCAGGCGGTCAGCAGCGTCGCCAGGCCTCGGGTCAGCTGCGAGGGTGGAAGAGCACTCGAAACTGGTCACAGGTAAAAAAAATCACAGGATTAGGTCCTTCGACCTCTTCTCAGAGTGCGTTCTTCTCAGTTCTGGGACTAGTCTGGTCCCAGATATTTGGATCTTTTCAAGTATTTGCTTTATTGATGGTAGGATGGGGATGGTTCCACACGGTGGCCACGTAGTGATGAACCTGATAAGTGTCGTGTGTAAGCTTGTGAAGGATTCGTGCATGATGTTCATGAACGCATGTGAAGATATGTTTGGTGATTTATTCACCCCAGATAATTTTCCTTCCTTGCTATTTATTTTTTTTCGTCGTCCATGCTGTACCCTGTGTCCGGTGCTCTCTCTCCTCCATTAGTTTGCAGTATATTATGCCCGTCTACAGCCTGTGTTCTTTTGTTTTTTATTCTTCTCATTAGCTTTACAAATTGATTCATCACTTAGGTTTACTCTTTGCCTTGTGTTTCGTGTACTCTCTGATCCACTGGAACACTCGGCCTTCCACTCCACCTTGTTCTAATACCTAGGTAACTCTAGTGTGGCAAAAAATCCGATATTTTTGTGTAACACAGCAGCATGCAGTTCATCCACACCAGCTATTCTTGTTTCACCTCTGTCCAACTCAAGTTGAATTTGGAGGGTTAGTCTTCTGGTTCCCCTCGAAATCAGACTATTTGTGCTTGCAAATCGTGGTGTTATGTAGGCACCACAACCTGGCTAATCCGAGTGTTTGTCAGGTTCCCTCATGAAGACAGTCTGGTGGGGGCTTCCATTACATTCGAAGGGAGAATGAAGCCTTGAGACTCTTAGTGCTTATTACCTGGTTACCTGGAGGTTATTCCGGGGATCAACGCCCCCGCGGCCCGGTCCATGACCAGGCCTCCCGATGGATCAAGGCCTGATCAACTAGGCTGTTACTGCTGGCCGCACGCAGTCCAACGTACGAGCCATAGCCCGGCTGATCCGGCACTGACTTTAGGTATCTGTCCAGCTCTCTCTTGAAGGCAGCCAGGGGTTTATTGGCAATTCCCCTAATGCTTGATGGGAGGCTGTTGAACAGTCTTGGGCCCCGGACACTTATGGTGTTTTCCCTTAGTGTTTCCAATGGCGCCCCTACTTTTTATTGGGGGGCAATTTTGCATCCCTGCCCCGTCTTTTACTTTTGTAGGGAGTGATTTTTGTTGTGCAGATTTGGGACCATTCCTTCCAGGATTTTCCAAGTGTAGATTATGATATATCTCTCCTCCTGCGTTCCAACGAGTACAAGCCAAGTGCTTCCAAGCGTTCCAGTAGTTAAGGTGCTTGACAGAACTTATAGTGCAGTAAAGGATTTTCCCGTACACTCTCTAGATCTGCGATTTCACCTGCTTTGAATGGAGATGTTAATGTACAGCAGTATTCCCGCCCAGAGAGAGCAAGTGATTTGAAAAGGATCATTCATTTGGCTTGGGATCTCTCGTTTTTAACGTTCTCATTATCCATCCTATCATTTTCTTTGCCCCGTGCGTTTGTGGCCCTGTTTTGATCCCTTTAAAATGGATCCCAACATTACTCTCCAGGGCCCCTTTCATTATTTTTCCCCCTTATTTTTGGCCCGAGTCTGAGTATACTTGTTTAGTTATTATCTCCCCCAGTTTTTCCCTAAC
>NC_069432.1:41512529-41585029 GCF_026875155.1 Cherax quadricarinatus
TGATAATATCAGTGGTAAGATCAGTGGTAAGATCAGTGATAATATCAGTGGTAAGATCAGTGATAATATCAGTGGTAATATCAGTGGTAAGGTCAGTGGTAATATCAGTGATAATATCAGTGGTAAGATCAGTGATAATATCAGTGGTAATATCAGTGGTAAGATCAGTGATAATATCAGTGATAATATCAGTGGTAAGATCAGTGATAATATCAGTGGTAATATCAGTGGTAAGGTCAGTGGTAATATCAGTGGTAATATCATTGGTAAGATTAGTGGTAATATCAGTGGTAAAGATCAGTGATAATATCAATTTACCTGGAGAGGGTTTTGGGGGTCAACGCCCCCGCGGCCCTGTCTGAGACCAGGCCTCATGGTGGATCAGAGTCTGATCAACCAGGCTGTTACTGCTGGCCAGTGGTAAGATCAGTAATATCAGTGGTAAGGTCAGTGAGGTGTTTAAAGTCAAGCAGAGTTAAGGTCACATTGTGTTACACTGTCTTCACGGTATTTATTTCACTGTTATAATATATTTCATACCATTAAATATATTAATTGTTGGATACACTGTCTAGAGTCCGTTGTTGTGTGTGACCAGTACTCGCCTAATTGTGGTTGCAGGGGTCGATTCACAGCTCCTCGCCCCGCCTCTTCACTGGTCGACATTAGGTCCACTCTCCCTGCACCATGAGCTTGATCGTACCTCTTCTTAAAGCTGTGTGTGGTACCTGCCTCCACTACGTCACTTTCCAAACTATTCCACTTCCTGACAACTCTGTGACTGAAGAAATACCTCCTAATATCCCTGTAGCTCATCTGAGTCTTCATCTGTGTGTGTGTGTGTGTATGTGTGTGTGTGTGTGTGTGTGTGTGTGTGTGTGTGTGTGTGTGTGTGTGTGTGTGTGTGTGTGTGTGTGTAGGTCTGAACATGAGGGAAGGGAAAGTGTACCACATAGAGGGAAGCATCTCTGGTCCTGTAACGCCCTCTCACTTGAGTAGTCGAGAATTTCCCCTCAAGAGTCGTATAGCCCTGGAGATGAGGGGAAGGGAGTTAGGGGGAGGTGAGGTAGCCCAGTGGACGATTCCCCTCGGGAAGGGAAGTCCTTGATAAGTTGGTAATGATTGAGGTGCAAGGGAAGAGAGGCAATGGGAGGGGCGAGGAGGAGACAGTAAAGGTGAAGCTGAGAGAAAGGGAAGAGAAGGATAAAGATGGTGATTGATAGTCAGAAGGGAGGAGGAGGAAGACTGGGGGTTAGGGAGAGGTGGGAAGGAAAAGGAGAGACTGGAGGATAATATCAGTTATTATCCCTGGAGGAGAGGGTATACACAGTATGCCCTCTCTTCCAGGGATACACAGTATGCCCTATCTTCCAGGAATACACAGCATGCCCTCTTCCAGGAATACACAGTATACCCCCTCTTCCAAAAATACACAGTATGCCCTCCCAGGGATACACAGTATGCCTTCTCCAGGGACACACAGTATGCCCTCTCCTCCAGGGATACACAATATGCCCTCTCCTCCAGGGATACACAGTATGTCCTCTCCTTCAGGGACACACAATATGCCCTCTCCTCCAGGGACACACAATATGCCCTCTCCTCCAAGGGTACACAGTATGCCCTCTCCTCCTGGGATACACAGTATGCCCTCTCTTCCAGGGACACACAGTATGCCCTCTCCTCCAGGGATACACAATATGCCCTCTCCTCCAGGGACACACAATATGCCCTCTCCTCCAAGGGTACACAGTATGCCCTCTCCTCCTGGGATAACAGTATGCCTCTCTTCAGGGACACACAGTATGCCCTCTCCTCCAGGGATACACAATATGCCCTCTCCTCCAGGGACACACAATATGCCCTCTCCTCCAGGGACACACAGTATGCCCTCTCCTCCAGGGACACACAATATGCCCTCTCCTCCAGGGACACACAATATGCCCTCTCCTCCAAGGGTACACAGTATGCCCTCTCCTCCTGGGATACACAGTATGCCCTCTCTTCCAGGGATACACAGTATACCCTCTCCAGGGATATATAATTATGTATCAGTATTTTTTATAATGATAATAATCCGTGTATTTTATTTAGTAATCAGTGTATTAAGCTCAGTCATACACGCTCAATTAAGCTGGAAAAATGGCGCAGCTTTTGGCCTCCGCTGCTGGCTGCCAGTTACAGCTTTAAAGCTGACTGTCAGTTTAAAGCTATTGAGCTGGCTGCTAGTTAAAGCTATTGAGCTGGCTGCCAGTTAGTGTAAAGCTTTAGAGCTGGCTGCCAGTTACAGCTTTAAAGCTGACTGTCAGTGCAAAGGTTTAGAGCTGGCTGCCAGTTAGTGTGAAGCTTTAGCTCTGACCGCCAGTTGAAGCCTTCCAGCTGGCTGCCAGTTTGTTAATTAGTGAGACCAAAGCTTTAAAGGACAGAGGGAAAAAAGTAATTTTCAGTTGTTGATGATGAGGGTGATTACTTTTCACTGATGTAATTCTGCTGCTCTCTAATGAGGTGGGAATTATGGTGGGGGGAGGGGAGAAGGAGAGTAGGGGGAGGGGAGAAGGGAGAGGATTGGGGAGGCAGTGACTGGGAGATAGCGTTGAAAAAGAATCGGGAGGACCAGGAAAGGGAAGAAGGTCGAGGTAGAGAAAGGGAGGGGATTTATATATATATTTATAATATATTTTTTATATTATATATATAATTATTATATATATATATATATATATATATATATATTATATGCAAAACAACACTCTGAAAGAATAGAGAATTCCAAGCGCTTTCGTGACTACTCACATTATCAAGGAATATAGTTCCTTGATAATGTGAGTAGTCACGAAAGCGCTTGGAATTTCTCTATTCTTTCAGAGTGGTTGTTTTGCATATTCTGAAATCACCTGTTTACTGTGATTCTTATTATATTATATATATATATATTATATATATTATATATATTATATATATATATATATATATTATATATATATATATATATATATATAATGCAATAAGATCACAGTAAACAGGTGATATGCGAACCAAGATTAATTGGTATTATGGTAGCGGGGCTCAATGATACGTCTTCGGAGGCTTCTTACTTTATTGTTAAGTTGTGGTGGGTACACAGGCTTGTGTGTTGTGCCCATGGCCCGGGAGGGCCATCCCACGAGAGAGAGCTACTAGGCCTTGTGTCTTCCTGCTAGGCCCCTGTGTGAGTGAGAGCGTGTGGGACCAGCTTCCCACAGACCTGGACAGGCCCAGAGGGCAGCACTTTAGTGGCGCGAAATATGAACTAAGCTGGCAGACAGCATGGGCTGTCTGTGCAGACAGTACAGGCTCTCTACATACGCACTGTGAAAGAATGGTGAAATTCCAAGCGCTTTCGTGACTTCTCACATTATCAAGGAACTATGATGTGAGAAGTCACGAAAGGGCTTGGAATTTCACTATTCTTTCACAGTGGTTGTTTTGCATAATATATATATATATATATATATATATATATATATATATATATATATATATATATATATATATATATATATATATATATATATATATAAAATGTGTGTATGGAAGGAGGAGGCAGTTGGGTAAGATATAAATAACTATTGGAGGATAGATGGGCTAGTGAGAGTATAGGCAGTGGGGTTTAACATGTGTGAGGTACATTTGAGAATGTGGTGTTAGTGTTCAGTGGAGGTTTGTGATTACACCAAAGTGGGTGCGAGAAGGAAGAAGAGCGATTGGTGGAATGATGTAAACAGTAATAAGAGAAAAAGTTAGCATTTGAGAAGTTTTTACTAAGTAGAAGTGATGCAAGGAGGGAGGAGTATATGGAGAGAAAAAGAGAAGTTAAGAGTGGTGAAGCAATGTAAAAAGAGAGTAAATGAGATAGTGGGTGAGATGTTATCAACAAATTTTGTTGAAAATAAGAAAAAGTTTTTGAGTGAGATTAATAAGTTGAGGAAGCCTAGAGAACAAATGGATTTGTCAGTTAAAAATAGGAGAGGAGAGATATTGAATGAAGAGTTAGAGGTATCGGGAAGATGGAGGGAATATTTTGAGGAATTGTTAAATGTTGATTAAGATATGGAAGCTCTCATTTCGTTTATAGGGCAAGGAGGAATAACATCTTGTAGGAGTGAGGAAGAGCCAGTTGTGAGTGTGGGGGAAGTTCGTGAGGCAGTGGGTAGAATGAAAGGGGGTAAGGCAGCTGGGATTGATGGGATAAAGATAGAAATGTTAAAAGCAGGTGGGGATATAGTTTTGGAGTGGTTGGTGCAATTATTTAATAAATGTATGGAAGAGGGTAAGGTACCTAGGGATTGGCAGAGAGCATGCATAGTTCCTTTGTATAAAGGCAAAGGGGACAAAAGAGAGTGCAAAAATTATAGGGGAATAAGTCTGTTGAGTATTCCTGGTAAAATGTATGGTAGTTATTATTAAAAGAATTAAGAGTAAGACGGAGAGTAGGATAGCAGATGAACAAGGAGGCTTTAGGAAAGGTAGGGGGTGTGTGGACCAGGTGTTTACAGTGAAACATGTAGGTGAACAGTGTTTAGATAATGGTAAAAAGGTTTTTGTGGCATTTATGGACTTGAAAAAGGCTTATGATAGGGTGGATAGGGGGGCAATGTGGCAGATGTTGCAAATGTATGGAATAGGAGGTAGGTTATTGAAAGCAGTAAAGAGTTTTTGCGAGGATAGTGAGGCTCAGGTTAGAGTATGTAGGAAAGAGATTATTTCCCAGTAAAAGTTGGCCTTAGACAAGGATGTGTGATGTCACCATGGTTGTTCAATATATTTATAGATGGGGTTGTAAGAGAAGTGAATGCATGGGTGTTGGCAAGATGTGTGGGGTTGAAAGATAAAGAATCTAACAGAAAGTGGGAATTGCAACAGTTGCTTTTTGCTGATGACACTGTGCTTTTGGGAGATTCTGAAGAGAAATTGCAGAGGTTGGTGGATGAATTTGATAGGGTATGTAAAAGAAGAAAATCAGAAGTGAATATAGGAAAGAGTAAGGTGATGATAAAAAAAATAGATAACGAAAGATTGGATATCAGATTTGAGGGAGAGAGTATGGAGGAGGTGAATATATTCAGATATTTAGGAGTGGACATGTTAGCAGATGGGTCTATGAAAGATGAGGTGAATCATAGAATTGATAGAGAAAAATGTGAGTGGTGCAATCAGGAGTCTGCCTAATTCTTTGTCCATGGAAGCAAAGAGCGGAATGTATGAATGTATAGGTATACCAACGCTCTTATATGGGTGTGAAGCATGGGTGGTGAATGTTGCAACAAGTAGAAGGCTGGAGGCAGTGGAGATGCTGTGTCTGAGGGCAATGTGTGGTGTGAATATTATGCAGAGAATTCCTAGCTTGGAAATTAGGATGTGGTGTGGGATTACCAAAACTATTATCCAGAGGGCTGAGGAAGGGTTGTTGAGGTGGTTCGGACATGTAGAGAGAATGGAACAAAATAGAATGACTTCGAGCAGCAACAGCCTGCTTGACCAGACCAGCACCAGACTAGCCTGGTCCAGGGCCGGACTACGGGAAAACTTCTGAAACCCATCAAAGGTGTATCAGAGGTATGCTGGTTCATCTCTAATTTAGGTATCCCAGGTATCTCTAACAAGTGTCAGCCTGGATACCAGCGTTCCCGACACCGGGATACCACTGCAGTAATCTGGATTTGTGAAGGCGAACGCATGCCTCCGTACTGTTGTTACGCTACTGTTATAGTACCTGTTGTTGTCTGTTGTGCTACTTCATTATTATTAAAGATTAGCCGGTATTCTCCCGGCCCGGGCCTTTTCCAAGTGGTGGCCCGGCCTTGGCTCCCTCTCTAGGGAGTGTCTGAGACCTAAGTCTCCCATGGGAGGAGGCACAAGTACCTCCTCATCTTTGGGACCAACTGTCCCCAGGCCTAGCCACAAGCTAGGCCTCTCTGGTCTGCCATCCCCGCCCCAAGGGGGCAAATGGGAATGACAGTCTTATGAGCTAAAGGCTCGGACTGAGGCACCTACCCTACCCTAGAAGGGTTAGGCATGGTATCGATGCCGTTGTGCTACTGTTTGAGGTGTTTTGTACTCTTGGTTGGGTTTGCGTGGGTCCATTCATCCGTCATGGGCCCGGTTTTTAGCATTACTGTCCTTATCTATGAATTTGGTAACTGCTATTTACAAGTGGGTATACTTATTTACAAGTGGGTATACTTATTTACAAGTGGGTATACTTATTTACAAGTGGGTATACTTATTTACAAATGTTTGCTTCTTACATTAATTTCCATCTCTGTTCTTGTTTTCTACGGTATAAGTTGAAATATATATATTTTTCTGTGGGAGAAAAGCCGGGTAGTGTAGTGGGAGAGACGTGGGAGGGAAGAGTGGATTGATGGGGTGGGAGGAACGTTGGAGGGAAGGTGAAGGAGAAAGACTGGTATTTGAGAGAGATAGAGATAGAGAGATAGATAAGAACTAAGACTCGTCATACACGCTGAACACAGGGTAAGAGGAGACTGGTGATACAGTGAGCACTGTACTCTGCCTAATTCACAGACCTCGCTACAAGCTAGCAATTACAGCCCATGTTAATGGCCTGTCATAATTACCAGTCATTAGTAGTCTTTTGAAGTTGCAGGGGTTGGGGGAGCAACTTTCTGAAATATGATTTTAGCCGCTCGTGTTTACATAGAACTCAAATGAATATTAACACACATGACAGTATCCAGCTAAGACTAACTTTTTAAGCGATATAAGATTATATATATATATATATATATATATATATATATATATATATATATATATATATATATATATATATATATATATATATATATATAAATATATAAACACTGATCTCATCCCCTGCATGCATGCAGGGGATGAGCCTTCTCCCTGAAAGCTGGCTGCCTTGGATCAAAGTCTAGCGCAAGCTGGACTCCAAGGTATTGGTCCAGTGTGGGTAGATTGGTAAAGCACTGCGTACCTTGTTCCAAGGTTCGTAGGTTCGAGTCTCCTTCAGCCAGAGATCAGTGTTTGTGTATATTTCGCCTGCTCTTGCGAATTCCTTGCATTGTTAATATCTCTAGTAAGGCTGATGCATGCAGGGGATGAGATGAACAGCTGTAAGCCTTCTCCCTGAAAGCTGGCTGCCTTGGATCAAAGTCTAGCTGGGAGACTTCACTAGTGTCAGTCTTAGCTGGGAGACTTCACTAGTGTCAGTCTGAGTTGACTTTAGCAGGTCAGCGAGGACATCAGGCTCGTGTTGGTGTGTTGGGGGGAGGTTGTTATGACGTCACAGAGGCAAGCTGACCGTCAGCCATGAAATAATCGCTGGAAAAAATGGTAGCAAAGCACGACATCCCTGCCATGACTGGCGTGTGATGGTAGTGATGGTGGTGGTAGTGGTAGTACCAGTGGTGATGGTAGTGATGGTACCAGTGGTGATGGTGGTAGTAGTGGTGGTAGTAGTGTGTTGTGATGGCTGGTAGGTGTCATGGGAGTTCAACCACTCACTTGCCGTTCCCTGATTTAATGTGTGGCTGCCGCCGAGTCCTAGACCGTTCCTAATTGTTGGCGTGATCGACCAGGCTGTTCGCGCTGGCCACCCGCAATCCAACTCATGCACCACAGCCTGGTTAATCAGGAACAGACTTGAGGACTTTACCAAATTCCCCTCCTGAAGACATCCAGGGTAACCCTTATGTACGAAGAGTGGGTGTTGAAGAGTCTTGGTCCATTTAGACTTACTGCGTTCCCTCTTAGTATGTTTATCGTGTCTAAAATAAACCTGGCAGGTCACAGATAAAAATAACTTGTACCGTAACATTGTCTAACTCAGCGACTTGTAAATCGCGAATATAAAAATCAATGTAAATCTGACAGTCGACTCATGACTTTAATGCAGTGTATAAACCTTCGTGACCAGGCTTGTAATTTACAAGGCTAAGCAGTTTAACCTGACCTGACTCTCCCATTTGTAAAACGCTCTGGAAATAGAACCAGAATGATGAGAATGGGTTAGTGAGGGTTGGGATGGGGTGACCTGAGATGCCCTTGAAGGTGGTCACAACTATGTCAAGAATAGGTCACCAGGTCTCAGACTCGATTGAGAAGGCCATTGGTGAAATGCCTATGATTTTAAACTGATGGAAGATAGAGGTATGGGTGTGTGTGGGAAACAAGCAGGTTGCAACAATTGGGTTGGAAACAGTAAATGTATAAAAGGCATTCAGCATGAAGTTATAAATAAAGACAATAGATCAGGTCAGCAAACAAAGGGGGACAGCAGAGGGCAGCAAGGGACTAGCTCCCTTAAGGTTTACTATACTAATAGCAGGAGTGTAAGAAATAAGATAGATGAGCTAAGATTAATTGCAAGTGCAGGAGACATAGATATTATTGCTATAACAGAGACCTGGCTCAATCTGAAAGATAGAGAGATGCCCTCTGAATGTCACATACAAGGCTATAAATTATTCCACACTGACAGGGTCAACAGGAAAGGTGGTGGAGTAGCGATGTATGTCAGAGACAATTTAAATTGTTGTGTTAGACAAGATATTAAATTAGAAGCGTCAGCCACTGAATCTGTTTGGTTACAGCTTCTCGAGGGCCGAGAAAAACTAATTTTGGGTGTGATTTACAGGGCCCCAAATCTTGATAGGGAGTGCAGTAAACTTCTATGGGACGAAATTCGTAAGGCATCTACATACGAAAATGTTGTGCTAATGGGAGATTTCAACTATAGACAGATTGACTGGAGCAATTTGACAGGAAATTTAGAGTCAGGTGACTTTCTTGATACGATCCAGGATTGTTTTTTAAAACAGTTTGTGACAGAGCCAACTAGGGGAAATAACCTCCTTGACTTGGTTCTTGCCAGTAGGGAAACACTAATTAATAATCTTGAGGTTAATGATGAGCTTGGGGAAAGTGATCACAAATCACTCAGTTTTAATATATCATGGAATTCCCCTAATAATGGCAATCAAGTCTCCGTCCCTGACTTTCGCTTGGCTGATTTCATAGGACTGAAAAATTACTTAGGTGGGCTGAACTGGAATGACCTGACTAAGGGTCAGGTAGGTGGTGATGGTTGCCGATATGATGCTTTCCAGGGCATAGTTCTAGCTGCTCAGTCAAATTATGTTCCAAATAGGGAAATCAGATCAAACAAAAATGATCCTAAATGGATGAACAATAGATTAAAATATCTGATTGGTAAAAAGAGAGGCATATATAGGCAAATCAAAAGAGGAGAGGGGCAATTGAGAAATCGATATATTCAGTTAAAGAGAGAAATAAAAAAGGGAATTAGAAAAGCAAAAAGAGATTATGAGGTTAAAGTTGCAAGAGAATCGAAGACTAACCCAAAAGGATTCTTTCAGGTATACAGAAGTAAGATCAGGGACAAGATAGGCCCACTCAAAAGTTCCTCGGGTCAGCTCACTGACAGTGATAAGGAAATGTGTAGAATTTTTAACACATACTTCCTCTCAGTTTTTACACAGGAGGATACCAGCGATATTCCAGTAATGATAAATTATGTAGAACAGGACGATAATAAACTGTGTACTATTAGGTCACAAGTGACATGGTCCTTAGGCAAATAGATAAATTAAAACCTAACAAATCCCCAGGCCCTGATGAACTGTATGCAAGGGTTCTAAAGGAATGTAAAGAGGAGCTTAGCACACCTTTGGCTAATCTTTTCAACATATCACTACAAACTGGCATGGTGCCAGATAAGTGGAAATGGCAAATGTGATACCTATTTTCAAAACAGGTGACAGGTCCTTAGCTTCGAACTATAGACCAATAAGCCTAACCTCCATAGTGGGAAAATTTATGGAATCAATAATTGCCGAGGCAGTTCGTAGCCACCTTGAAAAGCATAAATTAATCAACGAATCTCAGCATGGTTTTACAAAGGGGCGTTCCTGCCTTACGAATTTATTAACTTTTTTCACTAAGGTATTTGAGGAGGTAGATCATGGTAATGAATATGATATTGTGTATATGGACTTCAGTAAGGCTTTTGACAGGGTCCCACATCAGAGACTATTGAGGAAAATTAAAGCACATGGAATAGGAGGAGAAATTTTTTCCTGGATAGAGGCATGGTTGACAAATAGGCAGCAGAGAGTTTGCATAAATGGGGAGAAATCAGAGTGGGGAAGTGTCACGAGCGGTGTTCCACAGGGGTCAGTGTTGGGCCCCCTGCTGTTCACAATCTACATAAACGACATAGATGAGGGCATAAAGAGCGACATCGGCAAGTTGCCGATGACACCAAAATAGGCCGTCGAATTCATTCTGACGAGGACATTCGAGCACTCCAGGAAGATTTGAATAGACTGATGCAGTGGTCGGAGAAGTGGCAGATGCAGTTTAATATAGACAAATGCAAAGTTCTAAATGTTGGACAGGACAATAATCATGCCACATATAAACTAAATAATGTAGATCTTAATATTACGGATTGCGAAAAAGATTTAGGAGTTCTGGTTAGCAGTAATCTGAAACCAAGACAACAGTGCATAAGTGTTCGCAATAAAGCTAATAGAATCCTTGGCTTCATATCAAGAAGCATAAATAATAGGAGTCCTCAGGTTGTTCTTCAACTCTATACATCCTTGGTTAGGCCTCATTTAGATTATGCTGCACAGTTTTGGTCACCTTATTACAGAATGGATATAAATTCTCTGGAAAATGTACAAAGGAGGATGACAAAGTTGATCCCATGTATCAGAAACCTTCCCTATGAGGATAGACTAAGGGCCTGAATCTGCACTCTCTAGAAAGACGTAGAATTAGGGGGGATATGATTGAGGTGTATAAATGGAAGACAGGAATAAATAAAGGGGATGTAAATAGTGTGCTGAAAATATCTAGCCTAGACAGGACTCGCAGCAATGGTTTTAAGTTGGAAAAATTCAGATTCAGGAAGGATATAGGAAAGTACTGGTTTGGTTAATAGAGTTGTGGATGAGTGGAACAAACTCCCAAGTACCGTTATAGAGGCCAGAACGTTGTGTAGCTTTAAAAATAGGTTGGATAAATACATGAGTGGATGTGGGTGGGTGTGAGTTAGACCTGATAGCTTGTGCTAACAGGTCGGTTGCCGTGTTCCTCCCTTAAGTCAATGTGACCTGACCTGACTAGGTTGGGTGCATTGGCTTAAGCCGGTAGGAGACTTGGACCTGCCTCGCATGGGCCAGTAGGCCTTCTGCAGTGTTCCTTCGTTCTTATGTTCTTATGTTCTTAACAGTACCTTTTTCTATGCTGACTCCAATCTACCTATCTGCTGTCTACCTGCGGCCAGCAGTAACAGCCTAGTTGATCAGGCCCTGATCCATCGGGAGGCCTGGTCGTGGACCGGGCCGCGGGGGCGTTGATCCCCGGAATAACCTCCAGGTAACCTAGTGATGTAGATGACTGGTGATGTTTCCATGGGTCCTCAACATCGGTTTCGAACCAGACCTGTTGGTTGATGGGCAGGCTTGCCAGGCTATTGCTGCTGGCTGCCCGCACTCCATCCTAAATACAAAAGTATGACTGACACGGAATGTTTTTAACTTAGATTCAGACCTGAGCGGTTTTTCACCCCCTGAGCGTTCGTAAGTGTACCGCAAGTCCGCTGCCTGAAATGCTCCGCGTGCTGCTGGCTCTCTTTCTGCTTGACAGTATCTTATTACAAGTAAAACTACGTTTTGTTATACTGCAGAAAGAAATAATTTGTTTAAAATAGTTTTTTTTTTTGGTACTATAATACGCCTTCCAGGAATCCGACTTGATCTCTCAGAAACGCTGCTCAAGAATCCAACTTGATCTCTCAGAAACGCTGCTCAAGAATCCAACTTGATCTCTCAGAAACGCTGCTCAAGAATCCAACTTGATCTCTCAGAAACGCTGCTCAAGAATCCAACTTGATCTCTCAGAAACGCTGCTCAAGAATCCAACTTGATCTCTCAGAAACGCTGCTCAAGAATCCGACTTGATCTCTCAGAAACGCTGCTCTCAAGAATCCAACTTGATCTCTCAGAAACGCTGCTCAAGAATCCGACTTGATCTCTCAGAAACGCTGCTCAAGAATCCAACTTGATCTCTCAGAAACGCTGCTCAAGAATCCGACTTGATCTCTCAGAAACGCTGCTCAAGAATCCAACTTGATCTCTCAGAAACGCTGCTCAAGAATCCAACTTGATCTCTCAGAAACGCTGCTCAAGAATCCAACTTGATCTCTCAGAAACGCTGCTCAAGAATCCAACTTGATCTCTCAGAAACGCTGCTCAAGAATCCAACTTGATCTCTCAGAAACGCTGCTCAAGAATCCGACTTGATCTCTCAGAAACGCTGCTCAAGAATCCAACTTGATCTCTCAGAAACGCTGCTCAAGAATCCAACTTGATCTCTCAGAAACGCTGCTCAAGAATCCAACTTGATCTCTCAGAAACGCTGCTCAAGAATCCAACTTGATCTCTCAGAAACGCTGCTCAAGAATCCAACTTGATCTCTCAGAAACGCTGCTCAAGAATCCGACTTGATCTCTCAGAAACGCTGCTCAAGAATCCAACTTGATCTCTCAGAAACGCTGCTCAAGAATCCAACTTGATCTCTCAGAAACGCTGCTCAAGAATCCAACTTGATCTCCAGAAACGCTGCTCAAGAATCCAACTTGATCTCTCAGAAACGCTGCTCAAGAATCCAACTTGATCTCTCAGAAACGCTGCTCAAGAATCCAACTTGATCTCTCAGAAACGCTGCTCAAGAATCCAACTTGATCTCCCAGAAACGCTGCTCAAGAATCCGACTTGATCTCTCAGAAACGCTGCTCAAGAATCCAACTTGATCTCCCAGAAACGCTGCTCAAGAATCCAACTTGATCTCCCAGAAACGCTGCTCAAGAATCCAACTTGATCTCCCAGAAACGCTGCTCAAGAATCCAACTTGATCTCCCAGAAACGCTGCTCAAGAATCCGACTTGATCTCCCAGAAACGCTGCTCAAGAATCCAACTTGATCTCTCAGAAACGCTGCTCAAGAATCCAACTTGATCTCCCAGAAACGCTGCTCAAGAATCCAACTTGATCTCCCAGAAACGCTGCTCAAGAATCCAACTTGATCTCTCAGAAACGCTGCTCAAGAATCCGACTTGATCTCTCAGAAACGCTGCTCAAGAATCCGACTTGATCTCTCAGAAACGCTGCTCAAGAATCCAACTTGATCTCTCAGAAACGCTGCTCAAGAATCCAACTTGATCTCTCAGAAACGCTGCTCAAGAATCCAACTTGATCTCTCAGAAACGCTGCTCAAGAATCCAACTTGATCTCTCAGAAACGCTGCTCAAGAATCCAACTTGATCTCTCAGAAACGCTGCTCAAGAATCCAACTTGATCTCTCAGAAACGCTGCTCAAGAATCCAACTTGATCTCTCAGAAACGCTGCTCAAGAATCCGACTTGATCTCTCAGAAACGCTGCTCAAGAATCCGACTTGATCTCTCAGAAACGCTGCTCAAGAATCCAACTTGATCTCTCAGAAACGCTGCTCAAGAATCCAACTTGATCTCTCAGAAACGCTGCTCAAGAATCCAACTTGATCTCTCAGAAACGCTGCTCAAGAATCCAACTTGATCTCTCAGAAACGCTGCTCAAGAATCCGACTTGATCTCTCAGAAACGCTGCTCAAGAATCCGACTTGATCTCTCAGAAACGCTGCTCAAGAATCCAACTTGATCTCTCAGAAACGCTGCTCAAGAATCCAACTTGATCTCTCAGAAACGCTGCTCAAGAATCCAACTTGATCTCTCAGAAACGCTGCTCAAGAATCCAACTTGATCTCTCAGAAACGCTGCTCAAGAATCCGACTTGATCTCTCAGAAACGCTGCTCAAGAATCCGACTGATCTCTCAGAAACGCTGCTCAAGAATCCAACTTGATCTCTCAGAAACGCTGCTCAAGAATCCAACTTGATCTCTCAGAAACGCTGCTCAAGAATCCAACTTGATCTCTCAGAAACGCTGCTCAAGAATCCAACTTGATCTCTCAGAAAACGCTGCTCAAGAATCCAACTTGATCTCTCAGAAACGCTGCTCAAGAATCCAACTTGATCTCTCAGAAACGCTGCTCAAGAATCCAACTTGATCTCTCAGAAACGCTGCTCAAGAATCCGACTTGATCTCTCAGAAACGCTGCTCAAGAATCCAACTTGATCTCTCAGAAACGCTGCTCAAGAATCCAACTTGATCTCTCAGAAACGCTGCTCAAGAATCCAACTTGATCTCTCAGAAACGCTGCTCAAGAATCCAACTTGATCTCTCAGAAACGCTGCTCAAGAATCCGACTTGATCTCTCAGAAACGCTGCTCAAGAATCCGACTTGATCTCTCAGAAACGCTGCTCAAGAATCCAACTTGATCTCTCAGAAACGCTGCTCAAGAATCCGACTTGATCTCTCAGAAACGCTGCTCAAGAATCCAACTTGATCTCTCAGAAACGCTGCTCAAGAATCCGACTTGATCTCTCAGAAACGCTGCTCAAGAATCCAACTTGATCTCTCAGAAACGCTGCTCAAGAATCCGACTTGATCTCTCAGAAACGCTGCTCAAGAATCCGACTTGATCTCTCAGAAACGCTGCTCAAGAATCCGACTTGATCTCTCAGAAACGCTGCTCAAGAATCCGACTTGATCTCTCAGAAACGCTGCTCAAGAATCCGACTTGATCTCTCAGAAACGCTGCTCAAGAATCCAACTTGATCTCCCAGAAACGCTGCTCAAGAATCCAACTTGATCTCTCAGAAACGCTGCTCAAGAATCCAACTTGATCTCTCAGAAACGCTGCTCAAGAATCCAACTTGATCTCCCAGAAACGCTGCTCAAGAATCCAACTTGATCTCTCAGAAACGCTGCTCAAGAATCCAACTTGATCTCCCAGAAACGCTGCTCAAGAATCCAACTTGATCTCTCAGAAACGCTGCTCAAGAATCCAACTTGATCTCCCAGAAACGTGCTCAAGAATCCAACTTGATCTCTCAGAAACGCTGCTCAAGAATCCGACTTGATCTCTCAGAAACGCTGCTCAAGAATCCAACTTGATCTCCCAGAAACGCTGCTCAAGAATCCAACTTGATCTCTCAGAAACGCTGCTCAAGAATCCAACTTGATCTCTCAGAAACGCTGCTCAAGAATCCAACTTGATCTCTCAGAAACGCTGCTCAAGAATCCAACTTGATCTCCCAGAAACGCTGCTCAAGAATCCAACTTGATCTCTCAGAACGCTGCTCAAGAATCCGACTTGATCTCTCAGAAACGCTGCTCAAGAATCCGACTTGATCTCTCAGAAACGCTGCTCAAGAATCCGACTTGATCTCTCAGAAACGCTGCTCAAGAATCCGACTTGATCTCTCAGAAACGCTGCTCAAGAATCCGACTTGATCTCTCAGAAAACGCTGCTCAAGAATCCAACTTGATCTCTCAGAAACGCTGCTCAAGAATCAACTTGATCTCTCAGAAAACGCTGCTCAAGAATCCACTTGATCTCTCAGAAACGCTGCTCAAGAATCCGACTTGATTCTCAGAAACGCGCTCAAGAATCCGACTTGATCTTCAGAAACGCTGCTCAAGAATCCAACTTGATCTCTCAGAAACGCTGCTCAAGAATCCAACTTGATCTCTCAGAAACGCTGCTCAGAATCCAACTTGATCTCCCAGAAACGCTGCTCAAGAATCCAACTTGATCTCTCAGAAACGCTGCTCAAGAATCCAACTTGATCTCTCAGAAACGCTGCTCAAGAATCCAACTTGATCTCTCAGAAACGCTTGCTCAAGAATCCACTTGATCTCCCAGAAACGCTGCTCAAGAATTCCAACTTGATCTCTCAGAAACGCTGCTCAAGAATCCAACTTGATCTCTCAGAAACGCTGCTCAAGAATCCAACTTGATCTCTCAGAAACGCTGCTCAAGAATCCGACTTGATCTCTCAGAAACGCCTGCTCAAGAATCCGACTTGATCTCTCAGAAACGCTGCTCAAGAATCCAACTTGATCTCTCAGAAACGCTGCTCAAGAATCCAACTTGATCTCTCAGAAACGCTGCTCAAGAATCCAACTTGATCTCCCAGAAACGCTGCTCAAGAATCCAACTTGATCTCTCAGAAACGCTGCTCAGAATCCAACTTGATCTCTCAGAAACGCTGCTCAAGAATCCAACTTGATCTCTCGAAACGCTGCCTCAAGAATCCAACTTGATCTCCCAGAAACGCTGCTCAAGAATCCGACTTGATCTCTCAGAAACGCCTGCTCAAGATCCGACTTGATCTCTCAGAAACGCTGCTCAAGAATCCGTCTTGATCTCTCAGAAACGCTGCTCAAGAATCCGACTTGATCTCTCAGAAACGCTGCTCAAGAATCCGACTTGAGAAAGCTATCATACATGTCTTTCATCTTTCATTGTAATCTTGTTTGAAGAATATTAAAACATGTGTAGCGTCAGACGTTTTTTTTTTTTGGCCCGGGGGGGGGTTGGTTACTAGACTACTGACGTTTTCTCCTCTTAACTCCCCCTCCTTTTCTATAACTGTCTCCTCTTCCCCCCCCCTCCCTTTTGTGCTCTTCCATCTTCCCCCCCTCCCTTTCTTCCTTTGCTCCTTCCTCCCCTCCCTTTCTTCCTCTCTCTCTTCCTCCCCCTCCCTTTTTCCTCTCTCCTCTTCCTCCCCCTCCCTTTCTTCCTCTCTCCTCTTTCCTCCCTTTCTTTTCTTCCTCTCTCCTCTTCCTCCTCCTCTTCCTCCCCTCCCTTTTCTTCCTCTCTCCTCTTCCTCCCCTTCTCTTTCTTCCTCTCTCCTCTTCCTCCTCCTCTTCCTCCCTTCCCTTTCTTCCTCTCTCCTCTCTCCTCCCATTCCCTTTCTTCCTCTCTCCCCTTCCCTTTCTTCCTCTCTCCTCTTCCTCCTCGTCCCTTTCTTCCTCTCTCCTCTTCCTCCTCGTCCCTTTCTTCCTCTCTCCTCTTCCTCCCCCTCCCTTTCTTCCTCTCTCCTCTTCCTCCCTTTCCTTCTCTCTCTTCCTCACCCTCCTTTTCTTCCTCTCCCTTTCTTCTCCCCTGTCTTCTTCTGCTTCTGCAAATAATATACGATAGTCCTTAATAGTTCTTAATCTAGATAGAAGTGGAAAGTTTTTCTGAACAAATAGTGTGTGTGTGTGTGTGTGTATGTGTGTGTGTGTGTGTGTGTGTGTGTGTGTGTGTGTGTGTGTGTGTGTGTGTGTGTGTGTGTGTGTATGTGTGTGTGTGTGTGTGTGTGTGTGTGTGTATGTGTGTGTGTGTGTGTGTGTGTATGTGTGTGTGTGTGTGTGTGTGTGTGTGTGTGTATGTGTGTGTGTGTGTGTGTGTGTGTGTGTGTGTGTGTGTGTGTGTGTGTGTGTGTTCAGTTGCAAGTGCCTTACTGTCACTCCCTTCCTTCCTTCCTTCCCTCCCTCTTACTCTTCCTCCTCCCTCTTTCCATTCCCTCTCACTGTTTCCGGACCAGAATCAAGAGGACGCCGGGGTGTTTGGTGAGTGAGATTTACAAATGAGCTGGAAGAGTGTGAACCACACACACTTCAGTGATTTGTTGAAACTGATTACTGTCTCCCCCTTGTGTGTTCCAATAGGGTTGACCCTTTTTCCCCCCTTTTTTTTAGGGGGGGGGTTATCCTAGGCAATCTACACATATATATGATAATGTAACTTTGTGTGCACCTGTACCTGAATACTCTTCCTCCTCTACCCTTTTGCTTCTCTTTATCTCTTAACTCTCCCTCCCCTCTCTCCTCTGTCTCCCCACCTCATTAACTACTACCCCACCCCCCTCCCTTTCTTCCAGCCACATACCCGCTTGTCTCCACTCTTGACACAAGAATGTAACGTTCTCTTGGTGCCCAGGAAGTGAATGGGCAGATGTCGAGGCTATGGCTGCTGTAATTACCGGGGTACCTGTAGGGACCTCGGGCAGTAATGTGATAGTCTTTTAAAGGCTGTGTTTCTGGTATCTTTTATTTGTTTATCTGCTTGATTGTCAAGAGTGCTGAGTGATCTACCAGGTTTAGTGTTCGTTAGATTTAAAAAACGACTACAAGCACTGTACCCTTACCTTGTGTGTGTGTGTGTGTGTGTGTGTGTGTGTGTGTGTGTGTGTGTGTGTGTGTGTGTGTGTGCGTGTGTGTGTGTGTGTGTGTGTGTGTGTTGTGTGTGTGTGTGTGTGTGTGCGTGCGTGTGCGCATGTGCCACGCAGCAGTGACTGCGGCACTACACTGGTCACGCTAGGGTGCCACAATCTAATTGTCGGCTCTTTGATGGCACCCATTGCCTATTTAATTCAAATGGCACCAGTTTCATCCATTATCTGGATGGCATTCATGCTGCGAGAGGTGGAACATACACTATGAGAGGTGGAACATACACTATGAGAGGTGGAACATACACTATGAGAGGTGGAACATACACTATGAGAGGTGGAACATACACTATGAGAGGTGGAACATGCACTATGAGAGGTGGAACATACACTATGAGAGGTGGAACATACACTATGAGAGGTGGAACATACACTATGAGAGGTGGAACATACACTGTGAGAGGTGGAACATACACTATGAGAGGTGGAACATACACTATGAGAGGTGGAACATACACTATGAGAGGTGGAACATATATTATGAGAGGTGGAACATACACTATGAGAGGTGGAACATACACTATGGGAGATGGAACATACACTATGAGAGGTGGAACATACACTATGAGAGGTGGAACATACACTATGAGAGGTGGAACATACACTATGAGAGGTGGAACATATACTATGAGAGGTGGAACATAAACTATGAGAGGTGGAACATATACTATGAGAGGTGGAACATATACTATGAGAGGTGGAACATACACTATGAGAGGTGGAACATACACTATGAGAGGTGGAACATATAATATGAGAGGTGGAACATACACTATGAGAGGTGGAACATACACTATGAGAGGTGGAACATACACTATGAGAGGTGGAACATACACTGAGAGGTGGAACATATACTATGAGAGGTGGAACATACACTGAGAGGTGGAACATACACTATGAGAGGTGGAACATACACTATGAGAGGTGGAACATACACTATGAGAGGTGGAACATACACTATGAGAGGTGGAACATATAATATGAGAGGTGGAACATACACTATGAGAGGTGGAACATACACTATGAGAGGTGGAACATACACTATGAGAGGTGGAACATACACTGAGAGGTGGAACATACACTATGAGAGGTGGAACATACATTGGAGAGGGGGAACATACACTATGATAGGTGGAACATACACTGAGAGGTGGAACATACACTATGAGAGGTGGAACATACATTATGAGAGGGGGAACATACACTATGATAGGTGGAACATACACTGAGAGGTGGAACATATACTATGAGAGGTGGAACATACACTATGAGAGGTGGAACATATACTATGAGAGGTGGAACATACACTATGAGAGGTGGAACATACACTATGAGAGGTGGAACATACACTATGAGAGGTGGAACATACACTATGAGAGGTGGAACATATACTATGAGAGGTGGAACATACACTATGAGAGGTGGAACATACACTATGAGAGGTGGAACATACACTATGAGAGGTGGAACATATACTATGAGAGGTGGAACATACACTATGAGAGGTGGAACATATACTATGAGAGGTGGAACATACACTATGAGAGGTGGAACATACACTATGAGAGGTGGAACATACACAATGAGAGGTGGAACATACACTATGATAGGTGGAACATACACTGAGAGGTGGAACATATACTATGAGAGGTGGAACATATACTATGAGAGGTGGAACATACACTATGATAGGTGGAACATACACTGAGAGGTGGAACATATACTATGAGAGGTGGAACATACACTATGAGAGGTGGAACATATACTATGAGAGGTGGAACATATACTATGAGAGGTGGAAACATATACTATTGAGAGGTGGAACATATACTATGAGAGGTGGAACATACACTATGAGAGGTGGAACATATACTATGAGAGGTGGAACATATACTATGAGAGGTGGAACATACACTATGAGAGGTGGAACATATACTATGAGAGGTGGAACATACACTATGAGAGGTGGAACATACACAATGAGAGGTGGAACATACACTATGAGAGGTGGAACATACATTATGAGAGGGGGAACATACACTATGATAGGTGGAACATACACTGAGAGGTGGAACATATACTATGAGAGGTGGAACATACACTATGAGAGGTGGAACATATACTATGAGAGGTGGAACATACACTATGAGAGGTGGAACATACACTATGAGAGGTGGAACATACACTATGAGAGGTGGAACATATACTATGAGAGGTGGAACATACACTATGAGAGGTGGAACATACACAATGAGAGGTGGAACATACACTATGAGAGGTGGAACATACACTATGATAGGCGGAACATACACTATGAAAGGTGGAACATTCACTATGAGAGGTGGAACATACACTATGAGAGGTGGAACATACATACACTATGAGAGGTGGAACATACATACACTATGAGAGGTGGAACATTCACTATGAGAGGTGGAACATACACTATGAGAGGTGGAACATACACTATGAGAGGTGGAACATACACTATGAGAGGAGGAACATTCACTATGAGAGGTGGAACATTCTCTATGAGAGGTGGAACATACACTATGAGAGGTGGAACATACACTATGAGAGGTGGAACATACACTATGAGAGGTGGAACATACACTATGAGAGATGGAACATACACTATGAGAGGTGGAACATACATACACTATGAGAGGTGGAACATACATACACTATGAGAGGTGGAACATACACTATGAGAGGTGGAACTCATATTGTAAAACGTGGCATTCATACTGAGGGGTGGCACTCATACTATGGAAGGTGGCACACGTACTATGACATTCATACTGTGAGTGGTGTTACCTGGCGAGTGTTAATGAGGTAATTAGCACTGTGCCTCACCTGTGGCAGGGATCAGAATGTCCGTCCGTCCATCCGCTAGTTCGTCCTTTCGCATGTCCGTCCGTCCGTTCCGTAACACGTTCCTCTCTCCGTCAGTCTGTCGCCACAGAATTTATTTCTTTATTTCTTATCGACACGTGAGCGTGACGTGTGTGTGTGTGTGTGTGTGTGTGTGTGTGTGTGTGTGTGTGTGTGTGTGTGTGTGTGTGTGTGGTGTGTGTGTGTGTGTGTGTTGAGGTTGCAGGGGTCGAGTCCAAGCTCCTGTGTGTGTGTGTGTTTTGCACGAGGAGAGGGGGGCGGGGGACCCACCAGGTACAGAGCTTTTCAATATTGGTAGGTAGCAGCAGTGGTAGTGGAAGTTGGTAGGCAAGGATGATCCTTTTGTTATCACGTGTCACGCTATTGTGTCACGCTATCCACCACCGGCCACCCCTCCACCTGCTACTCCTCCACCTTCTACCCCTCCACCTGCTACTCCTCCACCTTCTACCCCTCCATCTGCTACTCCTCCACCTTCTACCCCTCCACCTGCTACTCCTCCACCTTCTACCCCTCCACCTGCTACCCCTTCAAGATTCATATTCATAGCTGACCAACCTTAAAACTAGGGGACCAGTGGTATATCCGCTACACATAATAATAATCTTTATTTCTACAAGTACATGTACAAGGTATACAGTCCTAGCTGACATCAATGACATACTACTATATAGAAAGCTGCTTGTTATGCTGAACATTTCAGGCAAATTAGGTCAGTTTTGTCCCAGGATGCGACCCACACCAGTCGACTAACACCCAGGTACTCATTTTACACTGATAGGTGAACAGGGACAGCAGGTATCTTATGGAAACATGTCCTTAATGTTTTCCAGCCGTACCGGAGATTCGAACTCCAGACCTCAGTGTGTGAGCAGAATACGCTAGCGATCGAGCTACGGGACACTTCCAGTGGTTAGACCATTGCTAGATTTAGGACTAGAGTACTACGGATTTTAATTTTATATATATATATATATATATATATTATATATATATATATATATATATATATATATATATATAATGTCGTGCCGAATAGGCAGAACTTGCGATCTTGGCTTAAATAGCAACGTTCATCTTGCCATATAGGACAAGCTAAAATTTGTGTATGCAATAATTTCGCTAAAATCATTCTGAACCTAACGAAAAAAATATATTTCACTGTGTTTATTTAGTATTAAATTATTGTAAACAAATCTAAAATATATTTAGTTGGGTTAGGCTAAAATAAATTGTTCTTGTTATAATAAGGTTAGGTAAGTTTTCTAAGATTCTTTTGGAGCAAAATTAAAAATTTTTACATTAACATTAATGAAAAAATATATCTTTAAACGTATAAGAGAAGATTTTAGAAAGGACTTAATTTTAAATGAGTTCTTGCTAATTGACCAGTTTTACATATTCGGCACGACATATATACATATATATATATATATATATATATATATATATATATATAATATATATTATATATATATTTTATATATATATATATATATATATATATATAATCATATATGGACAGTTAACACTTGCGATTTTGGCTTAAATAGCAACGCTCTTCTTGCCGAATAAAATTTGTGTATGCAGTTTCACAAAAATCATTCTGAGGTTAACGAAAATATATTTTTAATTGTGTTTATTATTAAATTATTATAAACTTATGTAAAATATATTTAGTTGGGTTAGGCTAAATTAAATTGCGCTTGTTATAATAAGGTTAGTTAAGTTTTCTAAGGTTCTTTTGGTACAAAATTATTAATTTTTACATTAACATAAATTAAATATCCTTAAACGTATAAGAGAAAATTTTAGAAAGGACCTAATTTTAAACGAGTTCTTGCTAATTGACCAGTTTTACATATTTGGCACGGTGGCCCTGTAGCACGGTGGCCCTGTGGCACGGTGGCCTTGTGGCACGGTGGCACTGTGGCCCTGTAGCACGGTGGCCCTGTAGCACGGTGGCACTGTAGCACGGTGGTAGAAGAAAATATTCAAAATAGCTTCAGGGAGAACCTTGAGTTTTCCCTGAAGCAAGTTTATTCTTTTCTCTGAGGATGAGGGTCCCCAGGACAGTTCCAGAGGTGCTACCTCTCTCTCTCTCTCTCTCTCTCTCTCTCTCTCTTATATATATATATATATATATATATATATATATATATATATATATATATATATATATATATATATATATATATAATACAAATACACAGTGCACTGGACTTAGTGTTGACGTGTGATGTTATAACAAATGCTGTGTTGTTCGTGATTGGTCAGTATTAAAGTATTTTTGTGGATCAAGACTTACATGCTGTTTGTTCATTTTAAAGACTTAATACAAGACTCAATCTTCAGCCTTTCGAGGCTCACTGAATTCACTTTACGATGATTTTAAGATATAATTCTTATTCATGATGGTTGCCTGCTAGACTATCATTATTATTATTATTATTATTATTTCTCAAGTTGGTCAAAGGTATCGTAGGGTAATATTCTCCTAGAGTTGTGGTGTTTTAAACCTTTCCGTTGTTGCTTGTGTGAAGTCCAGCAGGGAGCGTCATACTTGATTTGCATATTGTGTGTGAACGCGGGGTGTGGGAGGGTGTATGGGGGGTGTGGATGTGGGGGAGGGGGGTGTGGATGTGGGGGAGGGGGTGTGGATGTGGGGGAGGGGGGTGTGGATGTGGGGGAGGGGGTGTGGATGTGGGGGAGGGGGTGTGGATGTGGGGGAGGGGGGTGTGGATGTGGGGGAGGGGGGGTGGATGTGGGGGAGGGGGGTGTGGATGTGGGGGAGGGGGGGTGGATGTGGGGGAGGGGGGGTGGATGTGGGGGAGGGGGGTGTGGATGTGGGGGAGGGGGGTGTGGATGATAGTTGTCTATGGAGAGGGGGGGTGAATGATGTATATGGGAAAGGTGTGTATAGGGAAATGGTGTGTGCACTCGCCTGTTTGCGGTTGCAGGGTTCGAATCACAGCTCCTGGCCCCGCCTCTACGCTGGTCGTTACTAGACTCGCTCTGACCCTGCTCCAAGAGCTTTATCGTACTCGCCTAGTTGTGGTTGCATGGGTCGAATCACAACTCCTGACCCCTGTGTGTTTGTGTGTTCGAGACATCTGCTTCCGACGTTTCTTCCTTCTTATCATCTCACTTTTTAAAGAAATATTTCTCCTAACAAAGTACTTCCTGACATTCCTGCGACTTACTTTTTTCGTCAGCATCTCTGCTTCCCTGTTAACGGTCATCTCCTTTCTAATTGTCCCACTGAATTCTTTGAGTATCTTCTACGTTGGGATCATGTCTCCCTTGCTCCACCAGTATTTACAAAGTACATATAAGTACAATTATCATACATAGTTTAACGTATGTGTAAATTATCCTCCAGGATAACCCAAAAAGAGTCAAGGTGACTTATTGAGACATGGGGGGGGGGGGTTCGTTCTCTTGTACTCACCTAATTTTGGTTACAGGGGGTCGATTCATAGCTCCTGGCCCCGCCTTTTCATTGGCCTCGTGTTCTCGTCCTTATCTGGATATCTACCGTGATATCAGCTGGTAAACATGTATATTACGTGTGTTTTTTGGGGAGGGGAGGTGACACACGTTATCACAGTATGTCAGTGTTATGTGATACAGTCTCTCCCCTCACCCCTCTCTCTCTGTTTCCATTCCTCTCTTTATCTACTCCCATTTCCTCTCCCTTTATACCTACTCCCTCTCTTTCCCTTGCTTCTTCCTCTCCCTCTTTTCCCCCTCCCTCTTCATCACATGAGGATTTCCCCTGCTGTCCGCCCCTCCGTCTTGTCACCCAGCTTAAATTTGTCTCCCCTTCCAGTTTTCCTTCCCTATCTCTTCTCTACCCTCCCTTTCCATCCCACTCTCCTGCTTTTACTCTCTACCTCCTCTAATCTTGTCATTCTTTTCTATTCTTTGCTTGTGGTGACAGAAAAGATGCTCGCTCTCTCTGTCTCTCTCTCTCTCTCTCTCTCTCTCTCTCTCTCATTTGCTCTCGAAAGTTGCTTATGCTTATTGATTCTTTCTCTCTGCTCTTCCCTCTTCTATCCTTTCCTTTCTCCTCTCCCCTATTTTCTCTCCCTCGTCTTAACTTTCATTTTCCTCTCCTCTTCTCTCCTACCATTACATAGTCTTCTCTCACCCCTTCTTTATCCCGTCCCACTTTTTCCCATTCCTTTTATCTTTTCTCGCTCTTTCTTTTTTATCTCCTTTCTCTCCCCTCGTCTTCATTGCACCCTCCCCTCTTTCACTCCCCCCTCTCTTTCCCCCCACCAGCAACCATAAAGGCCGCACCAGCTGAATCAATTCCTGGAGACCCTAAAACTAGCGCCCCCCCCCTCCCTTTACTCCCTTCATCTCACCCCCTTCCCCTTTCTCCCCTCTCGCCTCCTCGGCTACCCACTGCGTGTTTGTCACTCTGTACACCAGATAACAATGTTTTACCGTCCCTCCCTCCCTCCCCTCACTCTCCACTCCCCTCACTCTCCACTCCCCTCACCCCACATCTTGTGCCATTTATCCTCCGCCGCCGTGGGACGGCAGGATAAGATTTTTTTTTTTTTAAGTTTATCTGGCGCGCGCTCATGCGCGCGCACACCAGACCAGGATAACACAGGTCTGGGTGGGGGAGTCTACCAGAATTATTGAAACTCATCTTACGTACATTATAGGTACATCATAGGTAATCAGAGTTACAGCCTGGTTGATCAGGCCCTGATCCACTGGGAGACCTGGTCATGGACCGGGCCGCGGGGGCGTTGACCCCCGGAATGCTCTGTAGGTAGGTAGGTACATAGGTATACCTGGAGGGCATTCTGGTCATGGACCAGGCCCCGCACGCGGCCTTGTCCATGACCAGGCCTTCTGGTGGATCAGGGCTTGATCAACGAGGCTGTTACTGCTGGTCGCACGTAGTCCAACATACGAACCACAGCCCGGCTGATCCGGCACTGACTTTAGGTATCTGTCCAGCTCCCTCTTGAAGACAACCAGGGGTCTATTGGTAATGCCCCTGATGGCTGGTGGGAGGCTGTTGAACAGTTTTGGGCCCCGGACACTTATTGCGTTTTCTTTTAGTGAATCAGTGACGCCCCTACTTTTCACTGGAGGTATGTTGCATTGCCTACCAAGTCTTTTCTTTCGTAGGTTGTGATTTCTTTGTGCAGATTAGGGACCAGTCCCTCCAGGATCTTCCAGGTGTAGATTATGATGTATATCTCTCGCCTGCGCTCCAGTGAGTACAAGTCAAGTGCTTCCAGTTACGGCGTTTGATGGAACTTATACGTGCAGTAAAGGTTCTCTGTACATTCTCTAGATCTGCAATTTCACCTGCCTTGAATGGAGATGTTAATGTACAGCAGTATTCCAGCCTAGAGAGAACAAGTGATTTTAAAAGGATCATCATTGGCTTGGCATCTCTTGTCTTGAATGTTCTCATTATCCATCCTATCATTTTCCTCGCAGATTTGATGGTGGCATTGTTGTGGTCCTGAAGGTGAGATCATCAGACATTACCACTCCCAGGTCCTTCACATTACTTTTCCGCTCTATTTTATGATCAGAGGTCAGTGTCATCGACCTCACAATAATCTGAAGGCTCATACATTACAAATTATTTAGGCTTCGCCCGAGATGCTGTATGCTTTGTACGTCTTAATGTTTAGTTTGTCTTGTACAATAATACTGAAATATGGATTAGTACACAAAAAAATATCACTTAGGAGACTGAAACGTGTGGGGGCGACGTTTAGGTCCTACTTGAACTATTATTTAGTCAGACAGTAGTAGGTGTATCAGACCAACATTGATAATACCATTACTAGTATTACATTAGACTGTTACAAATTTTTTTTATCGATGTAATCATAAAGCAGATCGTTAGTGTCCAAGATTATAAACTTTAGCATTCTTGTAAACCAGAATAATTAATTATCCGGTAGTTGTTACCAGCAGCAACAGTCTGGTTGTCCGGGTAGATATCAAGCAAGTGGGGCCCAAGGCTGGTGTCTGGGAATAGGAAAACTCTCGAAATTCATCAAAGGTATATCAGAGGTAAAGTTAAGACTCCCCTAAATGCTCTGAGTAACTGGAGTTTACCTGGAGAGAGTTCCGGGGGTCAACGCCCCCGCGGCCCAGTCTGTGACCAGGCCGCCTGGTGGATCAGAGCCTGATCAAGCAGGCTGTTACTGCTGGCTGCACGCAAACCAATGTACGAGGCACAGCCCGGCTGGTCAGGAACCGACTTTAGGTGCTTGTCCAGTGCCAGCTTGAAGACTGCCAGGGGTCTGTTGGTAATCCCCCTTATGTATGCTGGGAGGCAGTTGAACAGTCTCGGGCTAGGGAGACTTTCTGTATAGGTCTGAAATGCCAACTATTCTTAAATCACTTGTATGTTGTGCTTTGTTGAAATTATTTATTTATTTATTATTATGATTATTATTATTATTGTTGTTTTCCTAGGATGTCATGTCTTGTAGCTCCCGAATTCTTCAGAAGTAAGACTCACAACTTTATCAGTATCTCCAAAATGTTTGACATAACTGCGACTCTTCACCACTTTCCCTCCATATATAAGGAGGGTCATCGACAAACGCCTATAGTTGTCGTTAAGAGGGAAGAGATTCCTCAAAACAGTTCCTGATCTGTCGGGTTGTGGTGCATACGTTGGACAGCGGGAGACGGTCACTAATGGCTTGATCCATGAGGCCTGGAGAACACTGAACACAAACTGTGCTCAGTGTTCTCCGTTTCTTTCGCCAGAGTTTCCTGTCATGCACCAGAGAGTCTGCCGAATTTGAAATTTGATATCCGTTGTCTTCCCCTGTAGAGGGAACGAGTTGGTATATCCCTTTTGGCGTAGAGGTACACGTAGCAGTGACCAGAGTCGCAGTGTAACACCACAGCTGGATGGTTGCCACAAGTCTGTAGCAAACTCTTCTGAAAAGGAAAGAATTCAAACTACATTAATTAAGCCGGAGACTAAGATATATTACGAGATAATCACAAAATTTACTCCTGGCCTAATTAATTTGCACATTACTGTACTTGTCTAGTGCAGCTTCCAGCATCAGTGAGCTCATCAGGCTCCTGAGGAACTAATTTAGATCAGCACTGGTTATATCGTCTTCCCAGTGTATTTCGTTAAGGTTATGATTTATTTTGTTCTAATTGTTTCTATTTTTTCGATGAAGTTGAATTTGTTGAATTCTCCCTCATGATTCATAGTGTGTGTGTGTGTGTGTGTGTGTGTGTGTGTGTGTGTGTGTGTGTGTGTGTGTGTGTGTGTGTGTGTGTGTGTGTCTTGGGCCACTGTTCATGCAGGTCTGTGTTTCGTTTGTGTTATGGTCTGAAGTTGCGGTGTTTGATACCGTTATGTTCCTCATTGTTGGTAAATATGAGGTGTAGGGTGTTTCCCAATCTGGTCGGCTTAGCGATCAGCTGGCTTAAGGCGAATTTATTGCAGAGGTGTAATAGTTGTGTCGTGTGGGACTGCTCCTCTAAACTAGCCTCAGGGACTATGTAATAACAGTCCTTTCTACATACTTCCACTGGAGTCACCTCAAATGGAAATCGCCAAGCAGCAAGATATTTGGGGCTGGGTTCCAAAACAATGTTTGGTCTCACAGTAACTGGTCCCTAAACTGCTTGAATTTTTTTCCACTGTTTATATCCAAAAAGAAATCTCTCGCTTAATTGTTACAAAGTTAATATAAAAAATTATATATTTCTAGACTTGATCCCTCTGGCAGCGGTGTGTCTCCTCCTATCAATCACCATAAAGTATAATGTTAATACCAATAATAACAGGAAGAACACCCACCACGGTGAGTTGGGTAAGAGAATTAATAGTGAGACTTCCACATAACAAACTGAATTGTTTATCATCTTAATGGCACTAAAGTTAATTTATGGCAATCAACTTGACTTCTTGATGAATACTGACTGTCATCACTGAATGCATTTGACTCACATAATGGGTCGAGCAACATGCTCACTGCACAAGTCAGGTGTTGATCTTCAAAAATAAACAAAGAGAAGGAGATACCATTAAACATTGAAATAAACATTATGAAGTTGAAATATAAGACTGACTGTGATCTGGCAGTAGAAGATAATACGAAAATAGTTAAATAAGGACTTTGAGTAGATCTGTAACTCACTACAACATGAATGTAGATTTACGAAGTAGTTTGCAGTGTAAACAAACTGAATTTTGTAGTAGCCAGGTTAGACTTGATTACAAGTACTTCTGGCAGTTTGACACACGTGATGACCAAACCAAATGTGAAATACGTGTTGATTCTTAAGGACAGTGTCTTGAACACTGTGTTCTTGGATTGCCACTTACTGAGGAATCCAGAGGTAGTGCACTAGTCGTACAGTCAGTACCCGACCAGTCGGGCTGTGGGTCGTACGTTGGACTAGGTGCGATCAGCAGTAACTGTCTGGTTGATCAGGTCCTGATCCACCAGGAGGCCTGGTCATGGACTGGGCCGCGGGGGCGGTGACCCCTGGAACACCCACCAAGCAGTATTCTATGTAATACGTCAATTACTGTTAATGAAAATAAGATAGCAGAAATTTTGGCCACAATGTAACAGCCTCAGACGACCAACATCTAAACAAAAATTATTAATGGATTCTGATTTTCTCTTCTCTCCTTCCCTTTTCTCTTACCCCTTCCTTTTTCTTTTCTCTTCCTCTCTCGTCTCCTTCCTCTCCGTCTTTTCTCTTTCGCTCTGCTCCTTCCTTTTTCACACTTTATATTCTCTGCTATTGTCACCTTTACCCTTTTTCATCCTTCTGCATTACCATCTCTCCCTCCCCATCATCTCCCTCTCCCCATCTCCCTTCATCATCTCCCCATCTCCCTCCCGTTCACCATTCTCACCCCATCATCTCCCCATCTCTCTACATCTCCCTCCCCGTTCACCATTCTCACCCCATCATCTCCCCATCTCTCTACATCTCCCTCCCGTTCACCATTCTCACCCCATCCTCTCCATCTCCCTCTTCCCCACCGACCAGTTGTCCCTCACTCCTCCCCTCGTGTCACTTTCCCCTCCATCCCCCCTCTCAACCTGTTTTATGACGTCATAAAACCAATAGCCAGCCACCTGAGCCTGTGATGAGAGGTGGGCAGGGTGAGTGGGGCAGGGTGAGTGGGCAGGGTTACCTGGAGTGGCTTCCAGGGGTCAGCGTCCCCGCGGCCCGGTCCTAGACCAGTTCTCATGATTGCCGGTGTGATCCATCAAGCTGTTAATGCACAGCCGCCCCACAACTCACCTTCCTGGGATGAAGTATGATTGCTACCCTTTCCTCAGCCGCCCTCCCGCCCCTACGGGTCATATACTTTCCCTTGATAATTCACTTTCCTTCGAGACACTGTATATTCCTTCTCCCGTTTATCCTCTCCCATCCTCTACCCTCATTTCATATTCTCTCTCTTCAATCACCTCCCTTCTCCCATATTCTCTTCCATCAACTCTCATCATCTCCCCTCTCCTATATCTTCTCTTCCATCATCTTCCCTCTTCCATAATCTCCCTTCCTATTATATCATCTCCCCTCTCACACACCCCAATCTTCCATTCTCTCCTCCATTCTCTTCCCCCGTCCTCTCACCTCTTTCTCTATCCCCCTATTCTGTCTTCTGTCCGTTCCTCTTCCTTTCCTCCCCTTCCCCTCCCCTCCCCTTCCCCTCCCCTCCCCTCTCATTTCCGTCATATCAGTGAAGAAATAGTACAGATTTAGGATGACTTATGCAGATTAGTTTAAGCTTAACTTGGCTTTCCGTTTTTTGTATTAAAATGAAAATCCTTCCCTCGTTTGTCTGCTATTTTACCTCTCCCTCCTTCCCCCCCCCCTCCCCTGCTTCCTAACTGCTGGGGGAGGGAGGGTGAAGGGGGAGGAGAGGAGGGAAGGAAGAAGGAGAGGAAAGGTGAAATGGACGTAGAGGGGAAGACTATACAAGGAAGGAAGGAGACAGGAGGAAGATACTGCAGGAGAGGATTGATGGGTTGGGGAAGATGGAGGGGGAAGATGGAGGGGGAAGGAGGAATGACCAGAGAAAGAACATTGGAAGGTGGGGAGAGAAGGTTGCAACTTCCTCTTATACTTCTTCCTTTTATCATCTTTCATGCTGTTCATTCCTTTCTCAGCTCTTCCTTACCCCTTCTGTTTCTCTCCCTACCCCCCTCACCCCTTCTTTCTGCCCCTACCATCCATTAATCCACCCCATTACCTTGGACTCTAACCCCTCTCCCAAACCCCTTATTCCAAACCCCTAACCCAAAATTCCAACCCCCGTACCCCCCCCCCCGACAAATTACAGTAAGGTGGTCATGTTTTAAGAAGTGCAGACAAGAAAATGAATCCTTGCATTGTTCTGTAATTGTGGTTCCCAGTGTGAGAGGGAGGGGGAGGAGAGGGGAGGGTTGGAGGCAAGAGAGGGGGAGGGGGAGAGGGGAGGTTCATTTAAATAATAACTTCTTGGAGGAGACGGGAGTGTGTGGTAGCCAGGCTGAGGCTGTATTTACAAGCACATCTCTCATGACAATAGTAAAACACTTAGAAAAAACTTGAGTACGTCTGTAACCCGCTATGATAACATGACTGATAACCATATTTGTTGAGCAAGTGTGTAATGTAAACAGTGACTGATAAGTAGTAGGGAAGTTGACACCTGGTTACAACTTTACAGGTATACCTCTGGTAGTGTGAGACACAGACACACACACACACACACACACACACAACACACACACACACACACACACACACACACACACACACACACACACACACACACACCTACCTACCTAGTAGCGACCAGTGAAGAGACGGGGCCAGGAGCTAGGACTCGACCCGTGCAACCTCAACTAGGTGAGTACACACACACACACACACACAGGGCCAGGAGCTTGGACTCGACCCCTGCAACCTCAACTAGGTGAGAACTAGGTGAGTACACCTACGCACACATATACAACAGGCCTAGTGTCTAATCGACATGTGCCTAGGACAAAATGGTAACTAACACACACATGCATGATGGCTAAACTGGATAGTACAGTAAGTGGTCAAACTTATGGTCATTGTCTTGAACAGTGTGTGTGTGTGTGTGTACTCACCTAATTAAGGTTGCAGGGGTCGAGTCCTAGCTCCTGGCCCCGCCTCTTCACTGGTCGCTACTAAGTCACTCTCCCTGAACCGTGAGCTTTATCATACCTCTGCTTAAAGCTATGTATGGATCCTGCCTCCACGACATCGCTTCCCAAACTATTCCACTTCTTGACTACTCTGTGGCTGAAGAAATTCTTCCTAACATCCCTGTGATTCATCTGTGTCTTAAGCTTCCAACTGTATCCCCTTGTTGCTGTGTCCCATCTCTGGAACATCCTGTCTTTGTCCACCTTTTCAATTCCTCTCAGTATTTTGTATGTCGTTATCATGTGTGTATGTGTGTGTGTGTACGTGTACCAACCATGCACTATCTCCTCTACCATCTTACAACCCATCATCTCCTCTCTCCCTCACCCCCACTTCTTCCCTCCCTCCTGCCCCCACTGCTTCCTGCCCCTTACCCCCCTCCCACCCCCTTGTTAATTCATGGGTTCATCCTTAATAGCTTGTGATTGGCAGCAGAGTGCCAGGAGTGTGCCAGCCAGACCACCCTCCCTGGCACTCAAATACTCACCCACTAGTGTGTGCGGGGGTCGAGTCTCGGTTCCTGCCCCTCATTCTAGATTACTTGATCGATATTGTTGCATCATAACCACTCTTGAAGCTGCGTGTTGAGTGCTTGTTAAGTCAATCTGTGGTGGGATTGTGCACAGTACCTACAGTGTTGTTGTTCAGACTGTCAACACGAACGCCTGATTTAGGACCTGTCTGCCTTGGTGCTCTACGTAATCTTCGGGTATCCCTGACCTTGTGGGACCCATGACCTTGTGGGATCCCTGACTTCGTGGGATCCCTGACTTCGTGGGATCCCTGAGTTCGTGGGATCCCTGACTTCGTGAGACCCCTGACCTTGTGTGATCCCTGACCTTGTAGGACCCATGACCTTGTAGGACCCATGACCTTGTGGGACCCATGACCTGGTGGGATCCTTGGCTAGAGGGAGTTACAAGGCCCTATGCCCACGCTAATGGGTCTACAAGGCACCATGCCCATGCTGGTGGGCCTACGAGGCTCCATGCCCACGCTGGTGGGCATGGGACCCCCCAGACAACAGTGGGTGTATCATGAGCAATATTCACCCGTCGTGTTAATACCGTCTTGTCAGTATTAACCCTGGTAAGATTTCTGTTGGTATTCAGTATTGATGTTTATTGGACAGTTGTCTTAATGTTTATTGTCTTGGTGATATTCACCTTGAAAGTTGTGAACTTTGAAGACATTCAACTCTGGAGTTGTTCCATTTCAACTCGCTGAAGGGAGTGTTGACCCCCCTCCCCCCCCCTCCCCGATAATTTTACTCTGCGTAGTGTCGAGAATTGTTGCAAGTTGCTAAGTTCATTACACTCACCATCAGCCTGGCGAGACTTAGTTCCAACCACCAACTTGACAAGACTTAAGTCCCAGCTACGAGACTGCGACTTTTCTGCCCTCCCCCCTTCCCCCTCCCCCTCCCCCCTTCCTTCCTTCCTTCTCTGGAAAGTAACTTTGACAGTTTGAGACGCGACTTCCTGGTCCCGGGAAGTGAACTTTGTAACCTCGCAGAAAGAGCTTTCACTCTCAAACTGGAGATGGTAATTCCCTCCTCCTGCTTCCCCTCCCCCAACAACCGGAACTCTTGCTTCTTAGAGCTGGAGAGACTCTCCGTCTTGGACAGCACTTAGTGAGTGTCCCTGGATCATTACGCTTCTTGTGTCTTCAGGCTCCCTCAGATTTGAGTGTTATTTTTTTGTAGGCGCAGTTGAGTTTGGTTATAAGGTACTGCAATTTGCATTTCCAGTTCTGGGTCTAGGTTTTCTGATTCTGGAACTTGGATTACGAATTCTGGACCGTGGTCTTCTAAATCTAAAACTTTGATTACGACTTCTGGACTTGATTTTCTAGTTCTGAAACGGATTTCTAGTCTTCCTATTGGCATTTTTAGTTACAAGACTTGGATTTCCATCTCTAAAAGTTTTATTTTCAGTATTGGAACTTTGCATTTTGAGTTCTGGAACTTTGTTTTTTCACATTCTTTTTTCTTTGTATTTCATTTTTGTGTATATTAATATATATATATATATATATATATATATATATATATATATATATATATATATATAATATATATAAATAAATATATATATATATATATATATATATATTTATATATATATATTTTTATATATATATATATATTTATATATATATATAATATATATACAATTTTAGAAGTGTGCCAGACACCTCAGCTTGCTTAACCTCCAAGAGCAGGAACCGGAGGCTAAGCTGAGAGCCGCAACATTCAGTTTTTCTTCCAACTTCATCTTCCAAGATTTTAACTTTGCTCTCAGGGAGACACACTATGAAACCTTTACTTCGGTACCTTAACTTTCCAGGACTGGATCCCCTCCGACGCTCTGAACGCTGACTTCCAGCATTAAATTTACAGTCGTGAAACCTGATTTTCCAGGGTTGGATATAGGGTCTTATCTCTCCAGTGATGGACTTTTTAACTTTCCTGTCCTAAACCCCTGGGTCTTAACTTTCAAGTGAGGGACTTTGAGTTTTCAACTTTTAATTTCGAGTTAAAGATCTCGAGTTTCCAGTTGTGGAACTTGCTGCTCCAACTTTACACCTCAAACATTTCAGATCAAAGTTTCGACTCTGGAACCTCAGATAGCGAGTTTCCAGTTCTCTCTCTCTCTCTCTCTCTCTCTCTCTCTTGGTTTTATGCTGACATGCTGCCAAGAAACATCCGGCAAAGTTTGGGGTTTGTATCTGTTTGTCCGTGTGTCGTATTGGTCTCCTAGGTAAGTTGTGACATACTTGGAGCGTGACCAGGTGTACTTAAATGTGTGCAAGATTATAATTCTCTCTCCTAATCGATTGCACCTTTATTTGTGTTCTTGTCATATATGTTGTAGTGATGGACACATGCCTGCCAATGTTCCTTAACATTCTCCATTCTCTCTCTCTCTCTCTCTCTCTCTCCTTCTGATATAAGTACCACCCAGGGATAGCGGGTTGACAGAGGCTAACAGTAACATCACCCAGGGGTGATCCTTTTCCAGATTGAGATGGACGCAAGTCATCCCCTTCAGGACCTGAGCCACTTTGTGTACTGTTCTGTTGCTGGCGACTACCAATCTTCCCTGACAGTAATCCGGGAATGTAGTAGTCCCCGGGCTTTAGTCATTATCAGTATTTATATTACGGCATCAGTCGTAGCTTAGCCCTAGTCATCTCCTAGTAGTGGTAGTAGTAGTCTCCAGTCACTAGTCGTACCTTGGTAGTGGTGGATGTTCACGCCTTATGTCTGCTGGAGCTCTTCTCATCACTCCCAGTGAAGAACAAGGAGTGTCATACACACAGAAAGAAAATACTGTATCAGAGGGAAATAATCTTCAAAGGTGACAAATTCCAACAAACTTTACTTAGATACGGAAAGAGCGAAGAACCGGACACGAACAAAAAGTAGTAGTGAACAGAGCAAGATCCAGCATCAGCGAGGTAAAAAGCTCAGTGCCCCAAGGCACTGTCCTGGCACCTCTGTTGTTTCTCATCCTCATAGCAGACATAGAAAAAAACACCCGTCACACTTTTGTATCATCATTTGCAGATGACACTAAAATAAGCATGAAAATCACGACGGTAGACGACACTGAAAAATTACAGGAAGACATAAGCAGGGTTTTCCAGTGAGCAGTGGAGAACATGACGACGTTCACTGGTGATAAGTTCCAGCTGCTTAGGTATGGAAAGAATGAAGAACTCAAAAGGAACACTGTATACAAAACTCAAGAGGGTCACCAAATAGAACGAAAGGAGCACGTAAAAGACCTGGGAATAATTATGTCAGCTGACCTTTCTTTTAAAGACCATAACAAGACAAAGATCACGACAGCCAGGAAGATGACTGGGTGGGTATTGTGAACTTTCAAAACAAGGGAAATAATGCCGATGGTGACACTTTTCAAATCACTAGTACTCCCTCACTTAGAATATTGCTCAGTGCTGACGGCCCCGTTCAAAGCAGGAGAAATGTCGGAGCTGTAACAAATACAGAGATCGTTTACGGCTCACATTGAGCCAGTAAAGCACCTAAATTACTGTGAACGCCTTCAAGTCTTGAACATGTACTCATTGGAGCAGAGGAGATAGAGGTACATGATAATATATACCTGGAAAGTACTCGAGGGTCTGGTCCCAAATCTGCACATTGCTATAACAACATACTGGAGTGAGAGATATGGGAGGAAGTGTTAAACCCAGTGAGGAGCAGGGGTGTGGTGGGGACAATAAGGGAACACTGTATCAACATCCGGGGTCCCAGACTTTTCAACATCTTACCAGAAGTTATCAGAAACACAGCTGGAACAAGTGTAGAAGCCTTCAAGAGGAAACTGGACAAGTATCTTCACCAGGCACCAGATCAACCAGGCTGTGATGGATATGTGGGGCAGCGGGCCTCCAGCGGAAATAGCCTGGTTGACCAGGCAAGCACCAGACGAGCCTGGCCCATGGCCGGGCTCCGAGGGTAGCGAAACTCTCGAAACTCTTCAAAGGTATATCAGACGAACACAGTATAGAAGAGGCAGGAACGTGTTCAGTGTCTCGGAATTTTAGAACGAATGTTTCAGAAACCTGGAGAGTGATGGATTCCGGCAGATTATAGGCTCTTGGATTAAGAGTCATGCCAGTCATGGTACTTTTCAAATCACTTATACTCTCCCATTTGTAATATTGTTCTGTGCTCACGGCTTCTCTCAAGGCAGGAGAGAGAGCAGGGCTGGAACACGTATAGAGGTCGTTTAATGGCTGTATGGAGTTAATGGAATATTTAAAATTCTAGGAACTCGGTGTTCATTAAAAACTGCAAGAAACCCCTCTCACGGGCCCTAAGTATGCTATGGAGGAGCTTAGACACAGGCGAGATTCCACAGTCACTAAAAACAACAGATATAGCCCTACTCCATGAAGGTGGCAGCAAAGCAGTAGCTAAGAACTATAGACCAACAGCTTTAACGTCCCACATCATAAAAATCTTTGAAAGAGTTCTAAGAAGCAGGATAGCAAACCACCTGGACTCCCAAAAATTGCACAACCCAGGGCAACATAGTTTCAGAGCAGGTCGCTCCTTCCCTTTTTCGCAACTGCTTGACCACTATGATATGGTCCAGATCCCACAGAAAACAAACAGAATGCGGATGTAGTATACACAGACTTTGCAAAAGCCTTTGCAAGTGCGACCATGGTGTAATAGCACACAAAATGCGTGCTAAAGGGATAACCGGCAAAGTAGGCAGATGGATCTTCAACTTTCTAACCAATCGCACACAAAGAGTAGTGGTAAACAGAGTTAAATCAGATGCTGCCATAGTGAAGAGCTCTGTCCCACAAGGCACAGTACTGCACCCATCCTGTTCCTTATTCTCATATCAGACATAAAACAGAGATGTTTAAAACCCCAGCACTGTAAACATCTTTTGCAGACGATACTAGGATCTGCATGAGACTGTCATCCATTGAGGACACGGCAAAGCTCCAAGAAGATATAAACCGTTTTCCAATGGGCAACAGAGAAGAATATCATGTTCAATGAAGACAAATTCCAACTACTTCGTTATGGAAAACTGGAGGAAATAATAACTAGAACTGAGTATACTACAAACTCCAATCACACAATAGAGCGGAAAAGTAATGTGAAGGACCTTGGAGTGGTAATGTCCGAAGATCTCACCTTCAAGGACCACAACAATGCCACTATTACATCTGCCAGGAAACTGATAGGATGGATAATGAGAACATTCAAGACAAGAGATGCTAAGCCAATGATCCTTTTTAAATCACTTATTCTCTCTAGGCTGGAATACTGCTGTACATTAACATCCCCATTCAAGGCAGGTGAAATTGCAGAGAACCTTTACTGCACGTATAAGTTCCATGAAACACCTTAACTACTGGGAAAGTCTGGAAGCACTTGACTTGTACTCACTAGAGCGCAGGCGAGAGAGATATATCGTAATCTACACCTGGAAGATTCTGAAGGGACTGGTCCCTAATATGCACACAACAATCACTCCATACGAAAGCAAAAGACTTGGCAGGCGATGCAACATACCCCCAGTGAAAAGTAGGGCGTCACTGGTACACTAAGAGAAACAACAATCAGTGTACCCGGCCCAAGACAGTTCAACACCTTTCCCCCACAGTAAGGGGCCTTACGGAAGAACCCCCTGGTTGTCTTCCGAGGGAGCTGGACAGATACCTAAAGTACGGGTGTCCTGGATCAGCCGGGCTGTGGTTCGTAACGTTGGAATACTGCGGCCAGCAGTAACAAGCCTCGAGAACAGGCCCTGATCCACCGGGAGCCTGGACGTGGACAGGGCCGCGGGGAGTTGATCCCGGAATGCCCTCCATGTAGACATCCCCCAAGGAAGGTTCCTTGATGTTGGTGAGGGCTCTTGAAATTTAGGGAATTGGACTGTGCTCCAGTTCCCCCGAATTAAGCCTGAATGCCTTCCCCATCCCCCCCCCCAGGCCTGTATAATCCTCCCAGGGTTTAGCCGCTTCCCCCTTGATTATAATAATAATAATCCAGGTAGACTTGAAATTTTTCTCCGTTCAACGGAGGAGAGAGAGAGAGAGAGATAAATGTTGATGTATACATGGAAGGTTCTTGAGAGTCAGGCCCCTAATCTGCACATTAACATAAGTCCTTGTTTTACAAAGAGATATGGAAGGAGGTGTAGAATGAATCCAGTGAAAAGCAAGGGTGCAACAGCCTGGTTGCTCAGGGAGGTCTGACCTCAGGCCGGTGTGCCAGGCTCAAAGTATCCTTCAAGTTGCTGTACAATCAATTCTCCATTTCCAATTAGCCTCCTTTTTTTCCCCTCCTCCTCCTCTTCCTTCACACGAGTACATCAGCAGCAATGGTGCAACACACCAACGGAGGAAGATAAAGGGAGGGTGGGCGAGGGCAGTGGGTGATTCTTCTGAGTGTACATATCTCTGTGGTGGTGGGTTCCTATCTCCCTCCACTTCCTCCCCTCGCTGCCCCGATGACGGGCAAGGGGAAGGACGCCGCCCCCGGGAAGCGGGCAGGGGCGGTACTCACTTTTTGATATTTGGTTGTAGGGGTCGAGTCTCAGCTCCAGATCCCGTCTCTGTCTCTTCGCTACTGCTGTAATGAATTCACTCTCCGAATTCCTATCATACCTCATCCTTAAGCTATGTAGTATAGTTCTTGATCAGTCGGGCGTGTGTTTCATACGTTTGGACTTACGGGCCGAAAGTACTTACATGTCTTGATATATGAAGCCAGCAACCTGAGGCCTGGTCTGGGAATGGGTCGCCGACCTCTGGAAACCACTGCAGGTAAACACAACACTGTCAGGGTCGCTTCACTTCAACAGAAGAAATACTTCCTAACATTCCTGTGGCTCATCAGTTTCCAGCGGCGCCATCAGGTTGCTGTTTCTCGCCTCTCGAACAATCTGTCAATGGCTACGCTATCTGGCGCTAATACACCTATAGGCCTGGCCATTACCGGGTCACGGGGGCGTTGACCCCAGGAACACCCACAGGTAGATTCTAGGTAAAGTATCAATTACTCTCAGTATTTTGTACGTTATCTTATCACCTCTGATACTCTTGTTCTCTGTCATCAGGTTTAACTCTCTTAATATCTCAGAGGTCATAGTCCCTTAGCTCCGGGACCAGGTGTGGCCTTGTTACAAAAAACGTGATTCTAAAAGCTTAGAGATCTCCAGTGAACACTAGAAAGGACTGCCCTTCTAGCATCCAGCCTGTTACTGGGTTTTCGTAACAAGTAGTCAGTATCCTTGTCCAATTATCCATTGGAATTCAGTATGATCAATAGTGCTTCAGGAGTACAACTGGTAGGCACTAACTAGAGAAATTAAATTTTAATAATTTATTAATTAAGCTTGTCAAGCGTATATCAAATTAAAATAATCACAGTGAATCAAAACAAAATAAGATATATCACTCTCTCCGAGTAAGTAAGTATTGTGCTGAAAGCACATATCACATTTATAATTCTTAAGTACCGTCTGGTACAGTTAACATTTAATAATACAATATACAAATAAGTTATTTGTTATGTGTATAAGTGCTCAAAGTAGTTCGCTATGTCTCACGACTCGACTAGACTTAAACAAGAGACTGACCAAAGTCTCAAATAAGCTAACTTTTTGACCAACTGGCAATCAGAACAGTCGAGCTTGAACAAATAAAAAGAATGCTAAGCCCAAACCAATATAACAACAACTGCGACAACAAAATAAGGAACAAGGAGAAAATATAACGATACAAAGTAGGGACCAACAGCAGAACTTCCACAAGTCACAAAACTCCCATACTACTGAATCTAAGTTCAGCATAAGAAGATCACCGACTGTGATAGTAACACAGATACTAGTACAATTTAGGTCAGAAGCTACATCTCATCGACCTGAGATTGCTCAGAGAGTCTTTGTGAAACACAACCACAGTACAACGATGAAATCACTAAGTCTATACATGTTTACTGTGAACAGCGTCCCACAGAACCTACAAGAAAGCTAGAGACGATCTTCCACCAATGGCAAAAAGAAATTTATTCACGTGTCAGGGATACGTCCCAAACACCACCAAGAGAGACTAGACCAGACTGAATACTTCATGCGAGGTGAGGAAACCCCTCCCTCGATCATGTGATACTCCGTGACTAGCTGCAGCTCTTCAGCAACAGAAGCCGGCAGAGTAACGAGCCACAAGCGATAATTACAGTAGTTAGACATATCAAGACTTGAACTTTGAGCACATGTGTGTCCACATCCTACCCTAAAACATGTAACATAAGTCAAAATAATAATATAAAGCAATATATTTACGATTTAGCTATTATCGCAAATATAAGCAATATAAAATTATATGAAAAGATAATATAATATATACATATACATTGCAACCCATTCAGGGGTTGCAACAGGCCTTGACCAGGTGTGGCCTTGACAGTGTGACCCTGACCAGGTTTGGGTTCCATACTGGTGATGCATACTTAAGTATGGGCCTGACACATGCCGTGTGAAGTGTCGTGATCGTGAATAACACCTTGGTTAAGTTCCTGGAACTTGCTTAAGTTTCCCTGACGGGCATTTACTACAATAGTGATTTGATTGATGTGTGTCTCAGGCGGTGTGGTGTGTGGTGTCTGTAGTGGTGTGTATAGTGTGGTGTGGGTGGTGTGGTGTGTATAGTGTGGTGTGGGTGGTGCTGAATCACTTTCTAGAAGTGAGTTGAGGATAACCACTACCAAAACATCCCCACCATTGTAACCCCCTCACCCTACCACCATCAATACCACTACCACCATCACTACCATCACCACTGCCATCACCATCACTACCATTACCACCACTACTACCACAATCACTACCACCACCACCACTACCACCAATCACTACCATCACCACCCACTACACCATCACTACCATCACCACCACTACCGACCGTCACTACTAACACTACTCACTATCACATCATCACCACCACCTCACTACACCATCACTACCATCACCACCACTACCATCACTGTCATCAACTACCCTTGCCGATCACTAACCACTACCACCATCACCAGCACTACCACCATCACTACTACCACACCACCAACACACCATCACCACCACCACCACCGTCACTACCATCAGCACCACCGTCACACCATCAACCAGCAGTACCACCATAACCAGCAGTATCCACCATCACTACTACCTACCAGTACCACCATCACTCCCACACACACCACTACCACCGTCACTCTACCATCACCACCACCATCACCACCACTACCACCGTCACTACCATCACCACCACTACCACCGTCACTTACCATCACCACCACTACCACCGACACTACCACACCCCCACTACCACCGTCACTAACCCATCACCACCACTTACCACTGTCACTACCATTCACCCCCAGTACCCTCACTACCAATCACCACCACTACCAACCACCATCACTAGCCATTACCACAACACTACCATCACTGCCATCCACTACCATCGATCACTACCACCACCACCGACACTACCATCACCAAACCACTACCACCATCACCACTACCACCGTCACTACCAATCACCACCACTACCACTACCACCGTCACTACCCAACTACCACCGTCACTACCATCACTATCATCACCACCACCGTCACTACCATCACCACCACTACCACCGTCACTACCATCACTACCATCACCACCACTACCACCATCACTACCATCACCACCACTACAACAACTCTGCTGGTTGTCCTCCGCCAGCGTCCACAAACTTGAAAAGTATAAAACACTGCCTCTTGTAAATTTGGCTTTGTACCAACTAATTTTAAGTTTTCGCCTAACAATTGAGTCGTGTGTCCAGGTTTGTAAACCCGTAAAAACTCTCCACCAAATTTACATTTACCCATGGAAAAAAAAAGGATGTACAAGGTGGTACAATACCACACACAGCACCCTGCACTAAGAGGTTAGTACAGTTGTACATTCTTGTCCTATCTGTACACAAAACTCAGTAAAATGGCTGATCTAACTTGTACATTTAGTTTACCTTTGATATACCTTTGATGAGTTCAGAGTCTTTCTGCTACTACATGTGACAATATCTGCAGTGTGTCTGCTAGTGCAACAGTTTTAAGAGCAGGTATGATACAGTCCAAGAAATCAGTTATATCAGTCGAGAGGAGGTCGATCCAGGAATCATATGGTCCCTCTTCTGCGCTGTTGGCTCTCTCATCTCAGGACTTCCTGTGTGACTTCTTTTAAGTTTTTGTACTCTCTCTCTCCTCATTGATGGGAGTCCCCTTAACGTTGTTAAAATAATCTACTACTCAAATATTTTAAGCAAACCCCGCTGAATTTGTAACAGCCGAAATGTTAAATAGTAAATATATATGCAAATCACTCATATGGATTAACCCCTTTGAAGGCCTGGTTCCTAGTCCGGGAGTAATCCAGTATGCTGGTTCTAAGTCCCTGGGAGTATCCATATGCTGGTTTCCTAGTCACTGGTGAGTTATCCATAATGCGTTCCTACAGTCCCTGGGATTCCATATGCTTGGTTCCTAGTCCCTGGGAGTACCTATGCTGGTTCCTAGTCCTTGGAGTATCTCCATATCTGGTTCCTAGTCCCCTGGAAGTATCCATATGCTGGTTCTTAGTCCCCTGGGTATATCCATAAGCCCTGGTTCCTAGTCCCCCTGAGTGAGATCCATATGCTGGGTTCCTAGTCCTGAGATATCCATATGCTGGTTCCCTAGTCCCCCTGGAGTATCCAAATGCTTGGTTTCCAAGTTCCTGGGAGTATCCATATGCTGGTTCCTAGTCCCTGGGAGTATCCATATGCTGGTTCCTAGTCCCTGGGAGTATCCATATGCTGGTTCCTAGTCCCTGGGAGTATCCATATGCTGGTTCCTAGTCCCTGGGAGTATCCATATGCTGGTTCCTAGTCCCTGGGAGTATCCATATGCTGGTTCCTAGTCCCTGGGAGTATCCATATGCTGGTTCCTAGTCCCTGGGAGTATCCATATGCTGGTTCCTAGACCTGGGAGTATCCATATCTGGTTCCTAGTTCCCTGGATTATCCATATGCTGGGGTTCCTATCCCTGGGAGTATCCAAAGCTGTTCCTAGTCACTGGGCAGTATCCATATGCTGGTTCCTAGTCCCTGGGAGTACCCAAATGCTGGTTCCTATCCCTGTGTATCCATGAATGCGGTTCCCTAGTCACTGGGAGTATCCATATGCTGGTTCCTAGTCCCTGGGAGTATCCATATGCTGGTTCCTAGTCCCTGGAAGTATCCATATGATGGTTCCTAAGTCCCTGGAGAATCCATATGCTGGTCCTAGTCCTTATAGTCCATATGCTGGTTTCCTAGTCCCTGGGAGTAGGGATCCATATGCTGGTTTCCAAGTACCTGAGTATCCATATGCTGGATCCTAGTCCCTGGAGTAATCCATATGCTGGTTCCCTAGTCCCTGGGATATCATATGCTGGTTCCTAGTCCTGGGAGTATCCATATTCAGGTTCCTAGTCCCCTGGGTGTATCCAATATGCTGGTTCCTAGCCCCTGGGAGTACCATATGCTGGGGTTCCCTAGTTCCTGGGAGTATCCATATGCAGGTTCCTAGAGCCCTGGAGGGAGTATCCATTATGCTGGTTCCTACCTGGATAATCCATATGCTGGTTTGTAGTCCCTGGATTAATCCATATGCTGATCCTAGTCCCTTGGGAGTAGCCCCTATGCTGGTTCCTAGCCCCTTGAGTATCCATAAGCTGGTTCCATACCCCTGGGAAGGATACATATGCCTGGTTTCGTAGTCCCTGGGAGTATCCATATGCTGTTCCTAGTTCTGGGAGTACCCATGATGCTGGTTCCTAGTCCCCGTGAGTATCCAGATGCGTCCTAGTCCCTGGGGGTATCCCTATGCTGGTTTCCTAGTCCCTGTGGAGATATCCATATGCTGGCTTCCTAGCCCCTGGGAGTATTCATATGCAGGTTCCTACCCCTGGAGTATCCATATAATGCTGGTTCCTAGTCCCTGGGAGTATCCTATGCCTGGTTCCAATCCCTATGGAGTATCCATAGCTGGTTCCTATCCCTGGGCGTATCCATATGCTGTTCTAGCCCCTATGAGTATCCAAAAAGCTGGGTACCTAGCCCAGGGAAGTATCCATATGCTGTCCTATTCCCTGGGAGTATCCATATGGCCTGGTCCTAAGTCCCTGGAGTATCCAAATGCTGTTCCAAGCCCCTGGTAAGTATCCATATGGCTGGTCCTAGCACCTGGGAGTATTCATATGCTGTTGCCTAGCCCTTGTGAGTATACATGTGCTGGGTTCCTGCCCCCCCTGGGAGTAAATCCAATGCGGTTCCCTATCCCTGGAGTATCCATATGCGGGTTCCAAGCCCCTGGGATTACCAATGCTGGTTCCTAGTCCCTGGGAGTATCCTATGCTGGTTTCCAAGTCCCTGGAGTATCCCATATGCAGGTTCCTAGTCCCTGGGAGTATACATATGCTCCGTTCCTAGTCCTCTGGAGTATCCATATGCTCGTATCTAGTCCTGGGAGTATCCATATGCGGTTCCTAGCCCCTGGGAGTATCCATATGCTTGGTTCTTCACTAGTCCCTGGTAGTATCCATAATGCACGGTTTCCTAGTCCCTGGTATAACCATATGCTCGTTCCTAGTCGCCTGGGAGTATCCATATGCTCGTTCCTTAGCCCTGGTAGCATCCATATCAGGTTCCTAGCCCCTGGGGGAGTATCCAATGCTGGTTCCTAGTCCCTGGGAGTAACCATATGCTGAATCTTCCTAGTCCCTGGGAGAAGCCATAGGCTGTTCCAGTTCCTGGAGTATCCATATTCTGGTTCCTAGTCCCTGTGAGTATCCATATGTTGGTTCCTAGCCCCTGGGAGTATCCATGTGCTGGTTCCTAGCCCCTGGGAATATCCATGTGCTGGTTCCTAGCCCCTGGGAGTATTCATATGCTGGTTCCTAGTCCCTGGGAGTATCCATATGCTGGTTCCTAGCCCCTGGGAGTATCCATATGCTGGTTCCTAGCCCCTGGGAGTATCCATATGCTGGTTCCTAGCCCCTGGGAGTATCCATATGCTGGTTCCTAGCCCCTGGGAGTATCCATATGCTGGTTCCTAGCAACTGGGAGTATCCATATGCCGGTTCCAAGCCCCTGGGAATATACATATCCTGGTTCCTAGCCCCTGGGAGTATCCTTATGCTGGTTTCTAGCCCCTGGGAATATCCATATGCTGGTTCCTAGCCCCTGGGAGTATCCATATGCTGGTTCCTAGCCCCTGGGAGTATCCATATGCTGGTTCCTAGCCCCTGGGAGTATCCATATGCTGGTTCCTAGTCCCTGGGAGTAACCATATGCTGGTTCCTATCCCCTGGAGTATCCATATGTGGTTCCTAGCCCCTGGAAGTATCCATAAAACAAAAAAAATGCTGGTTCCCCTAGTCCCTGGAGTTATCCATATGCTGATTCCTAGTCCCTGGGAGTATCCATATGCTGGTTCCTAGTCCCTGTGAGTATCCATATGCTGGTTCCTAGTCCCTGCGAGTATCCATGTGCTGGTTCCTAGCCCCTGGTAGTATCCATATGCTGGTTCCTAGCCCCTGGGAGTATCCATATGCTGGTTCCTAGCCCATGGGAGTATCCATATCCTGGTTCCTAGCAACTGGGAGTATCCATATGCTGGTTCCAAGCCCCTGGGAATATACATATCCTGGTTCCTAGTCCCTGGGAGTATCCTTATGCTGGTTCCTAGCCCTGGGAATATCCATATTTTGGTTCCTAGCCCCTGGGAATATCCATATGCTGGTTCCTAGCCCCTGGGAGTATCCATATGCTGGTTCCTAGCCCCTGGGAGTATCCATATGCTGGTTCGTAGCCCCTGGGAGTATCCATATGCTGGTTCCAAGTCCCTGGGAGTATCCATATGCTAGTTCCTGGGCGTATCCATATGCTGGTTCCTAGCCCCTGGGAGTATCCATATGCTGGTTCCTAGCCCCTGGGAGTATCCATATGCTGGTTCCTAGCCCCTGGGAGTATCCATATGCTGGTTCCTAACCCCTGGGAGAATCAAATATGGCTGGTTTCCTAGCCCTGGGAGTATCCATATGCTGGTCCTAGCCCCTGGGTAAAATCCATAATGGCTGGTCCTAGCCCCTGGGAAGTTATCCATATGCTGTTCCTAATCCCCTGGGAGTATCCATATGCCTGTTCCTATCCCTGGGAGATCCATATGCTGTTCCTAGCCCCTGGGAGTATCCATGGATGTGCGTGTCGCCTAGCCACTGGGAGTATCCATAATGCAGGTTCATAGCCCCTGGTCGTATATATGCTGGTTCCAACCCCCTAATATACAGGGCCTTAAGCCATCCACCAACAACAAAATACCTTTTATCAGTGGACTTCTAGTGGAGTCTAATGCAATGTTTCAGCCTTACAGAAGACTCACACAAAAGATCCCATTGACCAGTGAAATATGGATAAGTGGTTACAACCTTTTAGATGCTACCAGAAAAAAACGGCAACAAGGGGGGTTGCCGTATGTCAAAGAGTCCCTTATTCAGCACGGAGTTTGCTGGAACACCACATATGAGGTAGTTGAAGTTCTATGAATAAAGATCGAGAACCAAATCCTATTCATTGTGGGTTGTAATACAATAGCCACCAATACAACCTCCCAACAGTTCAAGGAACAGCTACTTAAAATCGATTACTGTTCGTGGAAAACCTTCCAATCAACCATCCCCAACATCTTACTGCTTGTGATTTCAAACCTAAGGCATACAAAATTGAAAAAAATGAAGCAATAATGATAATAAGCAGAACAATCCCGGAGGTAGTGCAGATGAAAGGTCACACACACACTAGCTACAAAATCTCTGCGAAAAACAACAACCTTAACCCTAGCAGATATGGAGCCAACAAGACTAGAAAACACACTTGACCTTATCGGTCACAAATAATGAGGACCTGATAAGAGACATAAGAATATCAAAAACAACTAATACCGATCACAATCTAATCGAAAGTCCAGACGTACATGCATATGTGGTCCTGAACACAGAATGCATGTTTACCTGTGAGGTGTCTTCACAAAATACAATTTCAACAACAAGAACATCAACTGGACCAAGGTAAACCATGTCCAAAACGAAACATGTTTGGGAAGATGTCCTTAAATGACATGGACCCAAACCAGTGCCTTGAAAGGATCAACTTCCAGGTACCACGAGAGCATGTTTTTTTTCTACTAGCAAATACCCCTAAGAAAGAAGAAGAGCAGGATAAACTGGAGAGAAAAAGACGCTCCCTCTCAGAAGAACGACGAAGAGTCACCGTGAGCTCCTCCAGGAGTGCAGAATATCTGATACAGAAAGGAGGCGCTGACCAGGGAAGTGGAAACTACGAACTTAAAGCTAAATGACTCTTACAGGAACCTAGGAAGGCAGGAGGAGCTTAAAGCTATTAGTGAAATTGAAAGAAATTCCAAATAATTCTTTTCATATGCCAAAAAACAAGGCAAATACCAAATCAGTAATCGGGCCCTTACTCAGACAGGATGGGATTACACAGACGACAACAAGGAAATGAGAGAAATATGAAATCCCAGTACGACTCTGTGTTTAGTGAACCACTAATCGGTCTGAGGATCGCGACCCAAATGAATATCTTCATGAATTAGCCTCAAACTCCATAAATGTATCCAGATTTCCGACCATTACCCCTAATTCCAGAAAGATTTCGAAAAAGTCCATTTACAACATGTCCTATGCACTCAGTAGGCCCCCGGTACCCATAGATCTGTTGGAACTCTGTTTTTCATTAAGAACTGCAAGAAACCCCACTCACTCGAGCCCTAAGTACACTAATGAGGAGGAGAGCTTGTGACATTGGTGAAATTCCACAGTCCACTTAACACAACGATATAGCCCCGCTCCATAAAGGTGGGCAGCAAAGCAAAGCTAAGAACAAATAGACCAATAGCTCTGACGTCAACATCAAAAAAATCTTTGAAAGAGTGGCTAAGAAGCAGGAATGCAAATCAACCTGAATCCCAAAATCTGCACAATCCAGGCAACATGGATCAAGCAGGTGTCGCTCCTGCCTCACCACAACTACTTGACACTATGACATGGCCTTGGATTCGACTGGAAGAAAATCAGAATGCAGATGTAATATACACAGACTTTGCAAAATCATTGACAAATGCGATCATGGCGTAATATCCAGAAATACGTGCTAAAGGAATAACTGAAAGTGGTGAGATGATCTTCAACTTCCAAACAAATCGACCACAAAGAGTAGTGGTCAACAGACGTTAAATCGGAGGCTGCCATAGTAAGAGCTCAGTTCCACAAGGCACAGTACTCGCCCCCACTTATTCCTTATCCTCATATCAGAACATAAACAGGATATACACCACAGTCACCGAATCATCCTTGGCGATATAACAAGGATCTGCATGATCTGTCAACTGCTGAGGACGGCGGTTAACCACCAAGAAGATATACAAAGTATTCCAGTGGCAACGAGGCAAACAATAATGATGTTCAATAGAGGACAAATATCCAACTACTCCGTTATGAAAACTGGAGGAGATAATAACTAGAACAGAGTATACTACTGACTTCCAGGCCATACAATAGAGCGGAAAAAATAATGAAGGGACCTAGGTAGTATAATGACTGAGATCTCACTTTCAAGATCACAACATTGCCACGATCGCACGTGCAAAAGAAAAAGATAGATGGATAATGAGAACTTTTCAAAACGAGAGATGCCAAGCCATGATGATCCTTTTCAAATCCTTGTTCTCTCTAGGCTGAATACAAGCTGTACAATAACTACTCCAAACAAAGGGCAGGTGAAATCGCAGATCTAGAGATGTGTACAGAGAACCTTTACTGACGTATAAGTTCAGTCAAGCACCTTAACTACTGTGAACCTTGAAAGCACTGACTTGTACTCTTGGAAACGCAGGAGGGGAGAGATTAACATAATCTACACTTGGATAATCTTGGAAGAATGGTCCCAAATCCTTGGCACACAGAAATCACTCCCTACGAAAGTAAAAGAGCTGGGCAGGCGATGCAAAAATGCCGCACAATAAAAGTAGGGGCGCCCATTTGGTACACTAAGAGAACACACCATAAGGATGGTCCGTGGCCAAAACGTTCAACAGCCTCCCATCAAGCAAATAGGGGAATTGGCCAATCAACCCCCTGGCACGCCTTCAAGAGAGCTGGACAGATACCTAAAAGTCATGCCGGATCAGCCGGGCTGTGGCTCGTACGTCGGACTGTGCGTGCGGCCAGCAGAACAGCCTAGTTGATCAGGCCCTGATCCATCGGAGGTCCTGGTCGTGGACCGTGGCCGCGGAGGCGTTCGATCCCCGGAATAACTTCCATGTAACACCATGTAACCCTGGGAGTATCCATATGCTGGTTCCTAGCCCCTGGGAATATCCATAACTGTTTCCTAGACCTAGCCCCTGGAGTAACCATATGCGTTGCCTAGCCCCTGGGAGTTTCCATATGCTGGTTCCTAGCCCCAGCGATTATCCAAAGCTGGTTCCTAGCCCCTGGACTATCCATATCCTGGTTCCTTAGCCCTGGGAGTATCCATATGCGTTGCTAGCCCCTGGGAATATCCGATATGCCTGGTCCTACCCCTGGGAATATCGATATGCTGGTTCCTAGCCCACATGGGGGGGGAATAACCATTTCTGGTTCCTACCCCTAGGAGTACCATATGCTGGTTCCTAGCCCCCTGGGACATATCCATGTGCTTGTTCCTACCTCTGGAAATATCCATAAGCGCTGGTTCTAGCCTAGGAATATCATATGCTGCTTCCAGCCTAGCCCTGGGATTACCCTATCTGGGAATCCTAGCCCCTGGCGTATCCATAATGGCTGGTTCCTAGCCCCAGGGAGTAACCATATGCTGTTTATCCTAGCCCCTGGATAATCCATAATGCTGTCCTAGCCCCTGGGATATCCATATGCTGGTTCCAAGCCCCTGTGGAGTATCCATAGCTGGTTCCTGTCCCTGGATTATCCATATGCTGGTTCCTTTTCCCTGGAGTATCCATATGCTCTTTTCTAGTCCCTGGGAGTAATCCATATTGCTGGTTTCCAATCCCCTGGGAGTAATTCATATGACTGGTACCAAGTTCCCTGGAGTATCAAAAAAGCTGGTTCCTAGCCCCTGGGAGTAACCCATTATGCTGGTTTCCTATACCCTGGGAGTATCCAATCTGGTTCCTAGCCCCTGGGAGTATCCATATGCTAGGTTCCTAGTCCCCTGGGAGTATTCCATAAGCCTGTTCCTAGATCGCCTGGGAAGTATCCATATGATGCTGATCCTAGTCCCCTGGTAATATCGATAGCTGTTCACATAGCCCCTGGTAAATATTCCATTTGCTGGTTCCTACCCCTTGGAGTATCCATATGCTGGTTCCTAGCCCCTGGGAATATCCATGTGCTGGTTCCTAGCCCCTGGGAATATCCATATGCTGGTTCCTAGCCCTTAGGAATATCCTATGCCGCTTTCAAAAAACCCTAGCCCCTGTGATTATCCATATGCCGGTTCCTAGCCCCTGGGGTATCCATATGCTGTTTCCTAGCCCCTGGAGTATCCATTATCTGTTTCCCTAGCCCCATGGGAGTATCCAATGCTGTGATCCTAGCCCCGGGATTATCCATATGCTGGTTCCTATCCCTGTGAGTATCCATAAGCTGGATCCAAGTTCCCTGGAGTATCCATATGTACCGTTCCTATCCCTGGGAGTATCCATATGCTGGTTCCTAGCCCCTGGGAGTATTCATATGCTGGTTCCTAGTCCCTGGTAGTATCCATATGCTGGTTACTAGCCCCTGGGAGTATTCATATGCTGGTTCCTAGTCCCTGGGAGTATCCATATGCTGGTTCCTAGCCCCAGGGAGTATCCATATGCTGGTTCCTAGTCCCTGGGAGTATCCATATGCTGGTTCCTAGTCCCTGGGAGTATCCATATGCTGGTTCCTAGCCCCTGGGAGTATCCATATGCTGGTTCCTAGTCCCTGGGAGTATCCATATGCTGGTTCCTAGTCCCTGGGAGTATCCATATGCTCGTTCCTAGTCCCTGGGAGTATCCATATGCACGTTCCTCTTCCCCTGGGAGTATCCATATGTCAGGTTCCTAGCCCCTTGGGGGAAGTAATCCATATGGCCTGTTCCTAGTCCCTGTTAGTAATCCATATACTCGTTCCTAGTCCTGGGAGTATCCATAAGCTCGTTCCCTAGTCGCCTGGGATAATCCATAGCTCGTTTCCTAGTCCCAGGAGTATCCATATGCTGGTTCCTAGACCCCCTGGGAGTACCAATGTTGGTTCCTAGCCCCTGGGAGTATCCATATGCTGGTTCCTAGTCCCTGGGAGTATCCATATGCTGATTCCTAGTCCCTGGGAGTATCCATATGCTGGTTCCTAGTCCCTGTGATTATCCATATGCTGCTTCCTAGTCCCTGGGAGTATCCATATGCTGGTTCCTAGCCCCTGGGAGTATCCATATGCTGTTTCCTAGCCCCTAGGGAATATCATGTGCTGGTTCCTATCCCTTGGAGTATTCATATGCTGGTTCCTAGTCCCCTGGGGAGTAATCCATACTCCTGGTTCCTACCCCATAGGAGTATCCATATGCTGGTTCCTAGCCCCTGGGAGTATCCATATGCTGGTTCCTAGCCCCTGGGAGTATCCATATGTTGGTTCCTAGCCCCTGGGAGTATCCATATGCTGGTTCCTCTTCCCCTGGAGTATCCATATGCTGTTACCTAGGAACTGGGAGTATCCATTTGCCGGTTCCAAGCCCCTGGGAATATACATATCCTGGTTCCTAGCCCCTGGGATTATCCTTATGCTGGTTCTTAGCCCCTGGGAATATCCATATGCTGGTTCCTAGCCCTTTGGAGTATCCATATGCTAGTTCCTAGCCCCTGGGAGTATCCATATGCTGGTTCGTAGCCCCTGGGAGTATCCATATGCTGGTTCCTAGTCCCTGGGAGTATCCATATGCTGGTTCCTAGCCCCTGTGAGTATCCATATCTGGTTTCCTAAGCCCCTGGGAGTATCCATATGCTGGTTCCTAGTCCCTGGGAGTATCCATATGCTGATTCCTAGTCCCTGGGAGTATCTATATGCTGGTTCCTAGTACCTGGGAGTATCCATATGCTGGTTCCTAGTCCCTGTGAGTATCCATATGCTGGTTCCAAGCCCCTGGGAATATACATATCCTGGTCCCTAGCTCCCCAGGGATATCCATAATGCTGGTTCTTAGCCCCTGGGAATATCCATATGCTGGTTCCTAGCCCTTTGGAGTATCCATATGCTAGTTCCTAGCCCCTGGGAGTATCCATATGCTGGTTCGTAGCCCCTGGGAGTATCCATATGCTTGTTCCTAGCCTGAGTAGATCCATAAGCTGGTTCCTAGCCCCTGGGAGTAACCATTATGGCAGGTTCCTAGTCCCTGTGAGTAACCAATCTGGATTTCCTAGTCCCTGGGAGTAACCTATATGCTTGGTTCCTAGTACCTGGGAGTATCCATATTCTGGTTTCCTATCCCGGGGAGTATCCCATTATGCTGGTTCCTATCCCCTGGGAATATCCCATGAGCTGGTTCCTAGCCCCTTGAGTATTCAATCTGTTCCTATCCCTGTGAGTATCCATATCCTGGTTCCTAGCCCATGGGTAGTAATCCATAAAGCTGGTTCTAGCCCCTTGGAGTATCCATAATGCTGGTTCCTAGTCCCTGAAGTCCGGAATAGCAACCACCTGGACTCCCAAAAATTGCACAACCCAGGGGCAACAAAAGTTTCAGAGCAGTCGCTCCTTGCCTTTTTCGCAACTGCTTTGACCACTATGATATGGTCTAGATGCACTGGAAAACAAACAGAATGCGGAATGTAGTATACACAGACTGGCAAAAGCCTTTGCCAGAAGTGCGACCATGGGTAATAGCACACAAAATGCGTGGCTAAAGGGGATAACCGGCAAAGTAGGCAGATGATTTCAACTTATCGGGCTATCCAATCGCACACTAAGAGTAAGTGTAAACAAGTTAACTCAAATGCGCTCTGCCATGTGAAAGCTCTGTTCCCACAACAGCACAGTACTCGCACCTATCGCTTTCCTTATTCTCATATCAGACCATAGACAGAGAGTAAACCACAGCACTGTATCATCTTTTTGGCAGACGATACTAGGATCTGCATGAGACTGTCATCCATTGAGACACGGCAAAGCTCCAAGAAGATATAACCGTTTTCCAATGGGCAACAGAGAAGAATATCATGTTCACTGAAGACAAAATTCCAACAACTACGTTAGGAAACCTGGAGGAAATAAATAACTAAACCTGAGTATAAACAAACCCAATCACACAATAGAGCGGAAAAAGTCTTGTTCAGACCTTGGAGTGTAATGTCCGAAGATCACTCACCTTCAAGGACCCACAACAATGCCACAATACACTGCCAGGAAACTGATAGGCTGGAAAATGAGATACATTCAAGACAAGAGATGCTAAGCCACATAGAATCTTTTAAAATCACTTATGCTCTCTAGGCTGGAATCTGCTGTACATTAACATCCCCCATTCAAGGCAGAGAATTTGCAGAAACCTTACTGCACGTATAATTCCCAAACAACACCTAACTACTGTTAAAGTCTGGAAGCACTTGACTTGTACTCACTAGATCGCCGGCGAGAGAGATATATCGTAATCTACACCTGAAGATTTCTGAAGTGTACTGGACCCTAATATGCACAAAACAATCACTCCATACGAAAGCAAAAGACTTGCATGCGATGCAACATACCCCCCATTGAAAAGTAGGGCGTCACTGGTACACTAAGAGAAACAACAATCAGTGTACCCGGCCCAAGACAGTTCAACACCTTTCCCCCACAGTAAGGGGCCTTACGGAAGAACCCCCTGGTTGTCTTCCGAGGGAGCTGGACAGATACCTAAAGTACGGGTGTCCTGGATCAGCCGGGCTGTGGTTCGTAACGTTGGAATACTGCGGCCAGCAGTAACAAGCCTCGAGAACAGGCCCTGATCCACCGGGAGCCTGGACGTGGACAGGGCCGCGGGGAGTTGATCCCGGAATGCCCTCCATGTAGACATCCCCCAAGGAAGGTTCCTTGATGTTGGTGAGGGCTCTTGAAATTTAGGGAATTGGACTGTGCTCCAGTTCCCCCGAATTAAGCCTGAATGCCTTCCCCATCCCCCCCCCCAGGCCTGTATAATCCTCCCAGGGTTTAGCCGCTTCCCCCTTGAATATAATAATAATAATCCAGGTAGACTTGAAATTTTTCTCCGTTCAACGGAGGAGAGAGAGAGAGAGAGATAAATGTTGATGTATACATGAAGGTTCTTGAGAGTCAGGACCCTAATCAGCACATTAACATAAGTTCCTTGTTATACAAAGATATATGGAAGGAGGTGAAGAATGAATTCCAGTGAAAAGCAAGGGTGCAACAGCCTGGTTGCTCAGGGAGGTCTGACCTCAGGCCGGTGTGCCAGGCTCAAATTATCCTTCAAGGTAGCTGTAGGCAATCGGAATTCTCCATTTCCAATTAGCCTCCTTTTTTTCCCCTCCTCCTCCTCTTCCTTCACACGAGTACATCAGCAGCAATGGTGCAACACACCAACGGAGGAAGATAAAGGGAGGGTGGGCGAGGGCAGTGGGTGATTCTTCTGAGTGTACATATCTCTGTGGTGGTGGGTTCCTATCTCCCTCCACTTCCTCCCCTCGCTGCCCCGATGACGGGCAAGGGGAAGGACGCCGCCCCCGGGAAGCGGGCAGGGGCGGTACTCACTTTTTGATATTTGGTTGTAGGGGTCGAGTCTCAGCTCCAGATCCCGTCTCTGTCTCTTCGCTACTGCTGTAATGAATTCACTCTCCGAATTCCTATCATACCTCATCCTTAAGCTATGTAGTATAGTTCTTGATCAGTCGGGCGTGTGTTTCATACGTTTGGACTTACGGGCCGAAAGTACTTACATGTCTTGATATATGAAGCTCAGCAACCTGAGGCCTGTTCTGGGATGGGTCCGCCGACCCTCTGGAACCACTGCAGGTAAACACAACACTGTCAGGGTCGCTTCACTTCAACAGAAGAAATACTTCAAAACATTCCTGTGGCTCATCAGTTTCCAGCGGCGCCATCAGGTTCTGTTTCTCGCCTCTCGAACAATCTGTCAATGGCTACGCTATCTGGCGCTAATACACCTATAGGCCTGGCCATTACCGGGTCACGGGGGCGTTGACCCCAGGAACACCCACAGGTAGATTCTAGGTAAAGTATCAATTACTCTCAGTATTTTGTACGTTATCTTATCACCTCTGATACTCTTGTTCTCTGTCATCAGGTTTAACTCTCTTAATATCTCAGAGGTCATAGTCCCTTAGCTCCGGGACCAGGTGTGGCCTTGTTACAAAAAACGTGATTCTAAAAGCTTAGAGATCTCCAGTGAACACTAGAAAGGACTGCCCTTCTAGCATCCAGCCTGTTACTGGGTTTTCGTAACAAGTAGTCAGTATCCTTGTCCAATTATCCATTGGAATTCAGTATGATTCAATAGTGCTTCAGGATTACAACTGGTAGGCTACTAACTAGAGAAATTAAAATTTAATAAATTTATTAATTAAGTTGTCTAGGCGTATATCAAATTAAAATAATCACAGTGAATCAAAACAAAATAAGATATATCACTCTCTCCGAGTAAGTAAGTATTGTGCTGAAAGCACATATCACATTTATAATTCTTAAGTACCGTCTGGTACAGTTAACATTTAATAATACAATATACAAATAAGTTATTTGTTATGTGTATAAGTGCTCAAAGTAGTTCGCTATGTCTCACGACTCGACTAGACTTAAACAAGAGACTGACCAAAGTCTCAAATAAGCTAACTTTTTGACCAACTGGCAATCAGAACAGTCGAGCTTGAACAAATAAAAAGAATGCTAAGCCCAAACCAATATAACAACAACTGCGACAACAAAATAAGGAACAAGGAGAAAATATAACGATACAAAGTAGGGACCAACAGCAGAACTTCCACAAGTCACAAAACTCCCATACTACTGAATCTAAGTTCAGCATAAGAAGATCACCGACTGTGATAGTAACACAGATACTAGTACAATTTAGGTCAGAAGCTACATCTCATCGACCTGAGATTGCTCAGAGAGTCTTTGTGAAACACAACCACAGTACAACGATGAAATCACTAAGTCTATACATGTTTACTGTGAACAGCGTCCCACAGAACCTACAAGAAAGCTAGAGACGATCTTCCACCAATGGCAAAAAGAAATTTATTCACGTGTCAGGGATACGTCCCAAACACCACCAAGAGAGACTAGACCAGACTGAATACTTCATGCGAGGTGAGGAAACCCCTCCCTCGATCATGTGATACTCCGTGACTAGCTGCAGCTCTTCAGCAACAGAAGCCGGCAGAGTAACGAGCCACAAGCGATAATTACAGTAGTTAGACATATCAAGACTTGAACTTTGAGCACATGTGTGTCCACATCCTACCCTAAAACATGTAACATAAGTCAAAATAATAATATAAAGCTAATATATTATACGATTTAGCTATTATCGAAAATATAAGCAATATAAAATATATTAAAAGATAATATAATATAATACATATACATTGCAACCCATTCAGGGGTTGCAACAGTCCATGACCATGGTGTGGGCCTTGACAGTGTGACCCTTACCCAGGTTTGGGGTTCCATACTGGTGATGCATACTTAAGTATGGGCCTGACACATGCCGTGTGAAGTGTCGTGATCGTGAATAACACCTTGGTTAAGTTCCTGGAACTTGCTTAAGTTTCCCTGACGGGCATTTACTACAATAGTGATTTGATTGATGTGTGTCTCAGGCGGTGTGGTGTGTGGTGTCTGTAGTGGTGTGTATAGTGGAGGTGTGGGTGGTGTGGTGTGTATTAGTGTGGTGTTGGGTGCTGAATCACTTTCTAGAAGTGAGTTGAGGATAACCACTACCAAAACATCCCCACCATTGTAACACCCTCACCACTACCACCATCAATACCACTACCACCATCACTACCATCACCACTGCCATCACCATCACTACCATTACCACCACTACTACCACAATCACTACCCCACCACCACTAACCACCAATCACTACCATCACCACCCACTACACCATCACTACCATCACCACCACTACCGACCGTCACTACTAACACTACTCACTATCACATCATCACCACCACCTCACTACACCATCACTACCATCACCACCACTACCATCACTGTCATCAACTACCCTTGCCGATCACTAACCACTACCACCATCACCAGCACTACCACCATCACTACTACCACACCACCAACACACCATCACCACCACCACCACCGTCACTACCATCAGCACCACCGTCACACCATCAACCAGCAGTACCACCATAACCAGCAGTATCCACCATCACTACTACCTACCAGTACCACCATCACTCCCACACACACCACTACCACCGTCACTCTACCATCACCACCACCATCACCACCACTACCACCGTCACTACCATCACCACCACTACCACCGTCACTTACCATCACCACCACTACCACCGACACTACCACACCCCCACTACCACCGTCACTAACCCATCACCACCACTTACCACTGTCACTACCATTCACCCCCAGTACCCTCACTACCAATCACCACCACTACCAACCACCATCACTAGCCATTACCACAACACTACCATCACTGCCATCCACTACCATCGATCACTACCACCACCACCGACACTACCATCACCAAACCACTACCACCATCACCACTACCACCGTCACTACCAATCACCACCACTACCACTACCACCGTCACTACCCAACTACCACCGTCACTACCATCACTATCATCACACCACCGTCACTACCATCACCACCACTACCACCGTCACTAACCATCAATACCATCACCACCACTACACACCATCACATATCCATCACCACCACTACAACCACCCTCTGCTGGTTGTCCTCCGCCAGCGTCCACAAACTTGACAAGTATAAAAACATTGCCTCTGTAAATTTGCTTTGTACCAACTAATTTTAAGTTTTCGCCTAACAATTGAGTCGTGTGTCCAGGTTTGTAAACCCGTAAAAACTCTCCACCAAATTTACATTTACCCATGGAAAAAAAAAGGATGTACAAGGTGGTACAATACCACACACAGCACCCTGCACTAAGAGGTTAGTACAGTTGTACATTCTTGTCTAGCTGTACAAACTCAGTAGTAATGGCTGATCTAACTTGTACATTTAGTTTACCTTTGATATACCTTTGATGAGTTCAGAGTCTTTCTGCTACTACATGTGACAATATCTGCAGTGTGTCTGCTAGTGCACAGTTTTAAGAGCAGGTATGATACAGTCCAAGAAATCAGTTATATCAGTCGAGAGGAGGTCGATCCAGGAATCATATGGTCCCTCTTCTGCGCTGTTGGCTCTCTCATCTCAGGACTTCCTGTGTGACTTCTTTTAAGTTTTTGTACTCTCTCTCTCCTCATTGATGGGAGTCCCCTTAACGTTGTTAAAATAATCTACTACTCAAATATTTTAAGCAAACCCCGCTGAATTTGTAACAGCCGAAATGTTAAATAGTAAATATATATGCAAATCACTCATATGGATTAACCCCTTTGAAGGCCTGGTTCCTAGTCCGGGAGTAATCCAGTATGCTGGTTCTAAGTCCCTGGGAGTATCCATATGCTGGTTTCCTAGTCACTGGTGAGTTATCCATAATGCGTTCCTACAGTCCCTGGGATTCCATATGCTTGGTTCCTAGTCCCTGGGAGTACCTATGCTGGTTCCTAGTCCTTGGAGTATCTCCATATCTGGTTCCTAGTCCCCTGGAAGTATCCATATGCTGGTTCTTAGTCCCCTGGGTATATCCATAAGCCCTGGTTCCTAGTCCCCCTGAGTGAGATCCATATGCTGGGTTCCTAGTCCTGAGATATCCATATGCTGGTTCCCTAGTCCCCCTGGAGTATCCAAATGCTTGGTTTCCAAGTTCCTGGGAGTATCCATATGCTGGTTCCTAGTCCCTGGGAGTATCCATATGCTGGTTCCTAGTCCCTGGGAGTATCCATATGCTGGTTCCTAGTCCCTGGGAGTATCCATATGCTGGTTCCTAGTCCCTGGGAGTATCCATATGCTGGTTCCTAGTCCCTGGGAGTATCCATATGCTGGTTCCTAGTCCCTGGGAGTATCCATATGCTGGTTCCTAGTCCCTGGGAGTATCCATATGCTGGTTCCTAGACCTGGGAGTATCCATATCTGGTTCCTAGTTCCCTGGATTATCCATATGCTGGGGTTCCTATCCCTGGGAGTATCCAAAGCTGTTCCTAGTCACTGGGCAGTATCCATATGCTGGTTCCTAGTCCCTGGGAGTACCCAAATGCTGGTTCCTATCCCTGTGTATCCATGAATGCGGTTCCCTAGTCACTGGGAGTATCCATATGCTGGTTCCTAGTCCCTGGGAGTATCCATATGCTGGTTCCTAGTCCCTGGAAGTATCCATATGATGGTTCCTAAGTCCCTGGAGAATCCATATGCTGGTCCTAGTCCTTATAGTCCATATGCTGGTTTCCTAGTCCCTGGGAGTAGGGATCCATATGCTGGTTTCCAAGTACCTGAGTATCCATATGCTGGATCCTAGTCCCTGGAGTAATCCATATGCTGGTTCCCTAGTCCCTGGGATATCATATGCTGGTTCCTAGTCCTGGGAGTATCCATATTCAGGTTCCTAGTCCCCTGGGTGTATCCAATATGCTGGTTCCTAGCCCCTGGGAGTACCATATGCTGGGGTTCCCTAGTTCCTGGGAGTATCCATATGCAGGTCTGTTTTTCCTGTCTGTCCCCTTCTCTCTCTCGTCTCTCTCTCTCCTCTCTCTCTCTCTGTCTCTCTTTCTCTCTCTCTTCTCTCCCCCTCTCTCTCTTCTCTCTCGCTCTCTCTCTCTTTTCTCTTCTCTCTCTCTCTCTCTCTCTCTGTCTCTCTCTTTTCGGGTCTGCCCTCTCTCTGTCTCTCTCTGTCTCTGTCTGTCTTTTCTCTGTCTGTTCCTCTCTCTCTCTCTGTCTCTGTCTCTGTCTCTCTCTCTTCTCTCTCTCCCCTCTCTGTCTCTCTCCCCTCTTCTCTCTTCTCTGTCTCTCTCTCTCTGTCTCTCTGTCTTTCTCTCCCCTCTCTCTCTCCCCTCTCTCTCTCTCTCTCTCTGTATTGTCTCTCTCTCTCTCTGTCTCTCTGTCTCTCTGTCTCTCTGTCTCTCAGTCTGTCAGTCTCTCTCTCGTCTCTGTCTCTGTCTCTCTCTCTCTCTCTCTCTCTCTGTCTCTGTCTCTCTTTCTCTCTTTTCCTTCTCTCTCTCTCTCTCTCTCTCTCTCTACCTTTTCTCTTCTCTCTCTCTCTGTCTCTGTCTCTGTCTCTCTCTCTCTCTCTCTCTGTCTCTGTCTCTCTCTCTCTCTCTCTCATGCGAGCACAAATCTATATATTGTTTCCTACATTTTACTAGACTATTGTGTTTGTGTGCGTGTAGTCACCTAATTGTAGTTGCCTGATTGTTGTTGCATGGGTCGAGTCGAGTGTATGTGCTTGTCTTACCATCCTCTTGTTTGTTTCTTAAGAAAAAAAAAATATCAAGCAAGATTAGAATTTTTTTCTTTACCATCTAGATATTTTTTTAAATATATTTACCTGTTTATTCACCTCTAAATCTTTTCCATTATTTTTTTTCCACTTTCATGTTGAATAAGAATGATGTAGTGTGTGTGTATGTTAGTGTGTGTGTATGTTTGTGTGTGTGTTATGTTAGTGTGTGTGTATTGTTAGTGTGTTGTATGTTAGTGTGTGTGTATGTTAGTGTGTGTGTATGTTAGTGTGTGTGTATGTTAGTGTGTGTCTATGTTAGTGTGTGTCTATGTTAGTGTGGTTTTGTATGTTAGTGTGTGTGTATGTTTGTGGGGTGTGTATGTTAGTGTGTGTGTATGTTAGTGTGTGTTATGTTAGTGTGTGTCTATGTTAGTGTGTGTTCTATGTTAGGGGTGTGTGTATGTTAGTGTGTGTGTATGTTAGTGTGTGTGTATGTTAGTGTGTGTGTATGTTAGTGTGTGTGTTGTTAGTGTGTGTTGTATGTTAGTGTGTGTGTATGTTAGTGTGTGTGTATGTTAGTGTGTGTGTATGTTAGTGTGTGTCTATGTTAGTGTGTGTGTATGTTAGTGTGTGTGTATGTTAGTGTGTGTGTATGTTAGGTGTGTCTATGTTAGTGTGTGTGTAAAGTTAGTGTGTGTCTATGTTAGTGTGTGTCTATGTTAGTGTGTGTGTATGTTAGTGGTGTGTTGTTAGTGTGTGTGTATGTTAGTGTGTGTGTATGTTAGTGTGTGTCTATGTTTGTGTGTGTGTATGTTAGTGTGTGTGTATGTTAGTGTGTGTGTATGTTAGGTGTTGTGTATGTTAGTGTGTGTGTATTTTAGTGTGTGTGTATGTTAGTGTGATGTGATGTTGTATCTGGCTGTAATGTACTCTGTAATCTGTCTTGAGGGAGTAATGTACTCTGTAATCTGTCTTGAGGGAGTAATGTACTCTGTAATCTGTCTTGAGGGAGTAATGTGCTCTGTAATCTGTCTTGAGGGAGTAATGTACTCTGTAATCTGTCTTGAGGAGTAATGTGCTCTGTAATCTGTCTTGAGGGAGTAATGTACTCTGTAATCTGTCTTGAGGGAGTAATGTACTCTGTAATCTGTCTTGAGGGAGTAATGTACTCTGTAATCTGTCTTGAGGGAGTAATGTGCTCTGTAATCTGTCTTGAGGGAGTAATGTGCTCTGTAATCTGTTTTGAGGCAGTAATGTGCTCCGTAATCTGTTTTGAGGGAGTAATGTGCTCTGTAATCTGTCTTGAGGGAGTAATGTGCTCTGTAATCTGTTTTGAGGGAGTAATGTACTCTGTAATCTGTTTTGAGGGAGTAATGTGCTCTGTAATCTGTCTTGAGGGAGTAATGTACTCTGTAATCTGTTTTGAGGGAGTAATGTACTCTGTAATCTGTTTTGAGGGAGTAATGTGCTCTGTAATCTGTCTTGAGGGAGTAATGTGCTCTGTAATCTGTTTTGAGGGAGTAATGTACTCTGTAATCTGTTTTGAGGGAGTAATGTGCTCTGTAATCTGTCTTGAGGGAGTAATGTACTCTGTAATCTGTTTTGAGGGAGTAATGTGCTCTGTAATCTGTCTTGAGGGAGTAATGTACTCTGTAATCTGTCTTGAGGAGTAATGTCTCTGTAATCTGTCTTGAGGGAAATGTACTCTGTAATCTGTCTTGAGGGAGTAATGTACTCTGTAATCTGTCTTGAGGGAGTAATGTGCTCTGTAATCTGTCCTGAGGGAGTAATGTACTCTGTAATCTGTCTTGAGGGAGTAATGTGCTCTGTAATCTGTCTTGAGGGAGTAATGTACTCTGTAATCTGTCTTGAGGGAGTAATGTGCTCTGTAATCTGTCTTGAGGGAGTAATGTACTCTGTAATCTGTCTTGAGGGAGTAATGTGCTCTGTAATCTGTCTTGAGGGAGTAATGTACTCTGTAATCTGTCTTGAGGGAGTAATGTCTCTGTAATCTGTCTTTGAGGGAGTAATTACTCTGTAATCTGTCTTGAGGGGAGTAATGTACTCTGTAATCTGTCTTGAGGGAGTAATGTGCTCTGTAATCTGTCTTGAGGGAGTAATGTACTCTGTAATCTGTCTTGAGGGGAGTAATGTACTCTGTAATCTGTCTTGAGGGAGTAATGTACTCTGTAATCTGTCTTGATGGGAGTAATGTCTCTGTAATCTGTCTTGAGGGAATAATGTGCTCTGTAATCTGTCTTGAGGGAGTAATGTACTCTGTAATCTGTCTTTGAGGAGTAATGTACTCTGTAATCTGTCTGAGGAGTAATGTACTCTGTAATCTGTCTTTGAGGGAGTAATGTCTCTGTAATCTGTCTTGAGGGGTAATGTACTCTGTAATCTGTCTTGAGGGAGTAATGTACTCTGTAATCTGTCTTGAGGGAGTAATGTACTCTGTAATCTGTCTTGAGGGAGTAATGTACTCTGTAATCTGTCTTGAGGGAGTAATGTCTCTGTAATCTGTTCTTGAGGGAGTAATGTTGCTCTGTAATCTGTTTTGAGGGAGTAATGTACTCTGTAATCTGTCTTGAGGGAGTAATGTCTCTGTAATCTGTTTGAGGGAGTAATGTCTCTGTAATCTGTTTTGAGGGAGTAATGTACTCTGTAATCTGTTTTGAGGGGTAATGTACTCTGTAATCTGTTTTGAGGGAGTAATGTACTCTGTAATCTGTTTTGAGGGAGTAATGTACTCTGTAATCTGTTTTGAGGGAGTAATGTACTCTGTAATCTGTTTTGAGGGGGTAATGTACTCTGTAATCTGTTTTGAGGCAGTAATGTGCTCTGTAATCTGTTTTGAGGAAGTAATGTACTCTGTAATCTGTTTTGAGGGAGTAATGTACTCTGTAATCTGTTTTGAGGGGTAATGTACTCTGTAATCTGTTTGAGGGAGTAAGTACTCTGTAATATGTATTTGAGGGAGTAATGTACTGACAGCTTCAATCTGTTTTGAGGCAGTAATGTCTCTGTAATCTGTTTTGGGGGAGTAATGTCGCCTTGGAACTAATCTGTTTAAAGGGAAAGAATTTTTTGTAATCTGTTTGAGGGTGAATGTACTCTTGTTAAATGTTGCTTTCAAGGGATATGTAACTCTGTAATCTTGTTTTGAGGGAGTAATTACTCTGTATCTGTTTGTTACCGGGAGTAATTACTCTGGTTATCGTTTTTGGTGAGTATGTACTCTGTTAATCCTGTTTTGAGGTAAGTAATTGTACTCTGAATCTTTTTGAGGAGTAATGTACTCTGTAATCTGTTTTAGGAGTAATGTACTCTGTATCTTGTTTTGAGATAGATTGGTCCTCTGTAACGTTTTGGGGAGTAATTACCTTTGTTAATCCTGTTTTGAGGAGTAAGTAACTCTGTAATCTGTTTTAGGTATAGTAATTGTACTCTGTAATCTGTCTACGGGTATTTGCTACTGTAATTAGTTAGAGTATTTGTAATTTGTATTTAAGTATATTGTTCTATATTAATCCTGCGTACAGCTTCAAAGTACAGTTTTGTGGTCCACAAAAATTTCGGTGGGTAGATGTATGGTCGCGTGTGTGTCGCCTTGATGCCTAACACAGGTAAACAATTGGTAATTAACATGGTAAAGAATAGTTTTTATTTACTGTATGAATGATGGTAGTGTCCTCGTATGTTTGAAAATGTTTGGCTTATCCACTACTTGGTATACCCGGTATTTGGCTTATCCTTTGTTTGGGCTACCCGGTATTTGGCTTATCCTTTGTTTGGTATACCCGGTATTTGGCTTATCCTTTGTTTGGTATACCCGGTATTTGGCTTATCCTCTGTTTGGTATACCCGGTATTTGGCTTATCCTCTGTTTGGTATACCCGGTATTTGGCTTATCCTCTGTTTGGTATACCCGGTATTTGGCGTATCCTTTGTTTGGTATACCCGGTATTTGGCTTATCCTCTGTTTGGTATACCCGGTATTTGGCTTATCCTCTGTTTGGTATACCCGGTATTTGGCTTATCCTCTGTTTGGTATACTCGGTATTTGGCTTATCCTTTGTTTGGTATACCCGGTATTTGGCTTATCCTCTGTTTGGTATACCCGGTATTTGGCTTATCCTCTGTTTGGTATACCCGGTATTTGGCTTATCCTCTGTTTTGTATACCCGGTATTTGGCTTATCCTCTGTTTGGTATACCCGGTATTTGGCGTATCCTTTGTTTGGTATACCCGGTATTTGGCTTATCCTCTGTTTGGTATGCCCGGTATATTTCTTATCCTCTGTTTGGTATACCCGGTATTTGGCTTATCCTCTGTTTGGTATACCCGGTATTTGGCTTATCCTCTGTTTGGTATACCCGGTATTTGGCTTATCCTCTGTTGGGTATGCCCGGTATATTTCTTATCCTCTGTTTGGTATACCCGGTATTTGGCTTATCCTCTGTTTGTATACCCGGTATTTGGCTTATCCTCTGTTTGGTATACCCGGTATTTGGCGTATCCTTTGTTTGGTATACCCGGTATTTGGCTTATCCTCTGTTTGGTATACCCGGTATTTGCTTATCCTCTGTTGGGCTAACCCGTATTTGGCTATCCTCTGATATATGGTATGCCCGGTATATTCTTATCCTCTGTTTGGTATACCCTTATTTGGTTATCCTTTATGGTAACCCGTATTGGCTTATCCTCTATTGGCTACCCGTATTATGCTTATCCATTGTTTTGGTATACCGCTGTGATTATGCTTATTCTGTTTGGTATACCGTATTTGTCTTATCCTCTGATTAATGGTATAAACCGATAATTTGGCTTAATCTTCAAATGTTTTAGGTAAACCCGGTATTTGCTTTCCTTATTGTATAGCACAGGATTTGGCTATCCTCTGTTGTGGTATACCTGGTATTTGGCTTATCGCTTGTTTGGTATACCGGTTATTTTGCTTATCCTTTTGTTTGTGGCTAACCTGGGGTATTTGGCTTATCCTTTGTTTGGTATACCGTAATTTAGCTTACCCTCTGAGGTGGGGTAACCCGGATTTGGCTTATCCTTGTTTGGAATACTAACCCGGTATTTGGCATTATCCTTTGTTTGGTAACCGGTATTTGGCTATCCTGGTATACCCGTATTTAGCTTATCCAACGTTTGGTATACTGGTATTTGGCTTATCCTTTGTTGGTATATCCCATTATTTTGGCTTTACCTTATGTATAGGTAACCCCATTATTTGACTTTACCCTTTGTAAACCCAGTATTTGGTATGCCCAGAACTGAATAAATATATTGGTAATTCCTCTGCATTTTCACCAACTGTTTCAATGATTACTTATGGGGGTATTATTATTATATTATTATTATTATTAATAGATATAGTGTATATAGTATAACTTTTGTAGATGCTTGGAAAATTAATTACAAGTTGTATGTAGCACAGTAATTAGTCTACTATGTGATATAGAGCAACAAAAATAGTAATAATTCTTGTTCAATGGTTCAAAAGTTTTGCAGAAAACTCCGGTTATTGCATTTTCAATTAAACAGAGAGAAGTGTGTGTGTGTGTGTGTGTGTGTGTGTGTGTGTGTGTGTGTGTGTGGTGTGTGTGTGTGTGTGTATGTTTGTCTGTGTCTGTTATGTGTGTGGAAGCACTGGGAATTTGTGGCAGGGAAAAATTCCCCGCAAGAGAAGGCGGGGAAGAAAGATATTTTATCCTTGAGAAATCACACAAAACCGGGTTGTCAAGACCACAATAGTGGAGCAGACGTTGTTGGTACCAGCGGGAAGACCAGACCAACACTGTCTTAGTCCAACTGTAATACTTTATCTGGTATCCCCGCTTGCTGCTTTAGTCTGTGAGTCACTCCCTGCTGTGGTATGGTGCTGGTGGCGAATGCTTTCCTACACTACAAGAATACGCACCCGACACGTCCTTGTCTTTCCTCTTTGATAAAACTCTAGTAGGTTTGTGTGCCAAGACTTTTCTTAAACCTATTCTGGTCTTCTGTGACTAGGTCCTTCCTGTCCAGATACTCGACCAATCTTTTCCAATATTCTGGAAAGAATACATGTCAGTGATAATGACCTATATTTCAAGACTTCTTATCTGCCCCTTTCCCTGCTTATAGTATATTGAAACCATAATTGTGGTGTTGTAGTCATCCAGTAATAATCAGCTGGCGGAGAGGAGGAGACACCAGGAGAGCTAAAATTCCTCTTCCTTCCTTCCGTACTCACTGTATAATGCTAAAACCAAGGCGGGCAGGCGGGCGGGCGGGCAGGCGGGCAGGCGGGCGAGAGAACACTAGCTGACCTGCCCTCTGCCTGCTCGTCTTGTATTCTCGACACAAGGCTAAAACCAGGGCAGGCGCACATGTCTTTTACTCACATATTGTCCAGACATAGGCGGTATATACACTGTTAGCAGCTCTGAGCTATTTTACATGGCGGTTTATCTAGCAACAATCAAAATACCCAGAGCTTTCCACGTGGAGCTGTCCAGTACTTCTTCTGTTTCTGCTGACAGATTGCAAGTGTTTCCTACAGGTTAACATATACTTCCGCCCCTTCTTACAGTATCCATGATATGCTCCCACGACCCAGAGTCTTGACAGTGTCCACCTCTTTTAGTACCCAGAAGTTTATTATTTCTTCATTCAGTATGTGAATTCTGTACAGTTTGTGTTGGTCAGCCCAGTTACCTCTGTTTTCTGGCACCATCTCTGTCTCCTCGGTGAACACCTTATCTCTCACGTTTAATTCCTCGCTTACTTATCTGTCATTTTCTGTTAGTTCACTTGATCTTTTATCCTCGTCTTCCTTCTTATGTGGCTGTGTAGTAGCAGTTTCAACTCTGGTTTGGCCTTTTCTGAGTTTGTCAAACTTTTTTTTTTCTGCTCCTTGCTGTGTATGTACTCACCTAATTGTGGTTGCAGGGGTCGAGACTCAGCTCCTGGCCCCGCCTCTTCACTGATCGCTACTGAATCCTCTCTCTCTCTGCTTCCTGAGCTTTGTCATACCTCTTCTTAAAACTATGTATGGTTCCTGCCTCCACTACTTCACTTGCTAGGCTATTCCACTTGCTGACAACTCTATGACTGAAGAAATACTTCCTAACGTCCCTGTGACTCGTGTGAGTCTTCAGCTTCCAGTTGTGACCCCTTGTCCCTGTGTCCCCTCTCTGGAACATCCTATCTCTGTCCACCTTGTCTATTCCCCGCAGTATCTTGTAATGTCGTTATCATGTCTCCCCTGACCCTTCTGTCTCCAGTGTCGTCAGTCCGATTTCCCTTAACGTTTCTCGTACGACATTCCCTTGAGCTCTGGGACTAGCCTTGTTGCAAACCTTGTACTTTTTCTAACTTCCTGACGTGCTTGACCAGGTGTGGGTTCCAGACTGGTGCCTGCATACTCCAGTATGGGCCTAACATACACAGTGTTCAGTTCTTGAACGATTCCTTATTAAGGTATCGGAACGCTATTCTCAGGTTTGCCAGGCGCCCGTATGCTGCAGCGGTTATTTGGTTGATGTGTGTGTGTGTGTGTGTGTGTGTGTGTGTGTGTGTGTGTGTGTGTGTGTGTGTGTGTGTGTGTGACTGACTCCTGGCCTCTTTAACAGCTGCTGCACAGCAATTTTTAATGGCCCTTAATTAAGCGCCATCCCTACCTGACAGACCTCATATAAATGAAGAGAATTTGTGGTGGGTTGTCTGCGTGCCTGCACAATACCTTAATTAATACTGTGTATTACCAGGCAGTGTAGTTGTCTAGCAGTAGTGGTCAGTGTAGCTGTCTAGCAGTAGTGGTCAGTGTAGCTTTCTAGCAGTAGTGGCCAGTGTAGCTGTCTAGCAGTAGTGGTCAGTGTAGCTGTCTAGCAGTAGTGGTCAGTGTTTGCTATCTAGCAGTAGTGTCAGTGTAGCTGTCTAGCAGTAGTGGTAGTGTAGCTGTCTACCAGTAGTGGGTCAGTGTAGCTGCTAGCAGTAGTGGTCAGTGTAGCTGTCTAGCAGTGTGGTCAGTGTAGCTGTCTAGCAGTAGTGGTCAGTGTAGCTGTCTAGCAGTAGTGGTCAGTGTAGCTATCTAGCAGTAGTGGTCAGTGTAGCTGTCTAGCAGTAGTGGTCAGTGTAGCTGTCTAGCAGTAGTGGTCAGTGTAGCTATCTAGCAGTAGTGGTCCCGTGTAGCTGTCTAGCAGTAGTGGTCAGTGTAGATGTCTAGCAGTTTGTGGTCAGTGTAGATGTCTAGCAGTAGTGGGGCAGTGTAGCTATCTAGCATAGTGGTCAGTGTAGCTGTCTAGCAGTAGTGGTCAGTGTAGCTGTCTAGCAGTAGTGGTCAGTGTAGCTCAGCAGTAGTGGTCAGTGTAGCTGTCTAGCAGTAGTGGTCAGTGTAGCTGTCTAGCAGTAGTGGTCAGTGTAGCTGTTAGCAGTAGTGGTCAGTGTACTGTCAGCAGTAGTGGTCAGTGTAGCTGTCTAGCAGGTGGTCAGTGTAGCTGTCTACAGTAGTGGTCAGTGTAGATGTCAGCAGTAGTGGTCAGGTAGCTATCTAGCAGTAGTGGTCAGTGTAGCTGTCTAGCCAGTAGTGGTCAGTGTAGATGTCTAGCAGTAGTGGTCAGTGTAGATGTCTAGCATATTTGGGCAGTGTAGCTGTCTAGCAGTAGTGGTCAGTGTAGCTGTCTAGCAGTAGTGGTCAGTGTAGATGTCTAGCAGTAGTGGCCAGTGTAGCTGTCTAGCAGTAGTGGTCAGTGTAGATGTCTAGCAGTAGTGGTCAGTGTGGCCAGTGTAGCTGTCTAGCAGTAGTGGTCAGTGTAGCTGTCTAGCAGTAGTGGTCAGTGTAGATGTCTAGCAGTAGTGGTCAGTGTAGCTATCTAGCAGTAGTGGCCAGTGTAGCTGTCTAGCAGTAGTGGTCAGTGTAGATGTCTAGCAGTAGTGGTCAGTGTAGATGTCTAGCAGTAGTGGCCAGTGTAGCTGTCTAGCAGTAGTGGTCAGTGTAGCTATCTAGCAGTAGTGGCCATTGTAGCTGTCTAGCAGTAGTGGTCAGTGTAGATGTCTAGCAGTAGTGGCCAGTGTAGCTGTCTAGCAGTAGTGGTCAGTGTAGCTGTCTAGCAGTAGTGGTCAGTGTAGCTATCTAGCAGTAGTGGCCAGTGTAGCTGTCTAGCAGTAGTGGTCAGTGTAGATGTCTAGCAGTAGTGGTCAGTGTAGATGTCTAGCAGTAGTGGTCAGTGTAGCTGTCTAGCAGTAGTGGTCAGTGTAGCTGTCTAGCAGTAGTGGTCAGTGTAGATGTCTAGCAGTATGGTCAGTGTAGATGTCTAGCGTATGGTCGTGTAGCGTCTAGCAGTAGTGGTCAGTGTAGCTGTCTAGCAGTAGTGGTCAGTGTAGCTGTCTAGCAGTAGTGGTCAGTGTAGCTGTCTAGCAGTAGTGGTCAGTGTAGCTGTCTAGCAGTAGTGGTCAGTGTAGCTGTCTAGCAGTAGTGGTCAGTGTAGCTGTCTAGCAGTACTGGTTAGTGTAGCTGTCTAGCAGTAGTGGTCAGTGTAGATGTCTAGCAGTAGTGGTCAGTGTAGATGTCTAGCAGTAGTGGTCAGTGTAGATGTCTAGCAGTAGTGGTCAGTGTAGCTGTCTAGCAGTAGTGGTCAGTGTAGATGTCTAGCAGTAGTGGTCAGTGTAGCTGTCTAGCAGTAGTGGTCAGTGTAGCTGTCTAGCAGTAGTGGTCAGTGTAGCTGTCTAGCAGTAGTGGTCAGTGTAGCTGTCTAGGAGTCCTGACATGTCTTGTGTTTTGTGTTGTTGGTTGTGGCTGACAAGTCTTGTGTGGTGATGGTGATGGCTGACAAGTCTTGTATGGTGATGGTGATGGCTGACATGTCTTGTGTGTTGGGTATACTGATGTTTGGTCTCTTCCCCAGGTTGGTGTCAGGAAGGTGTAGCGAAGATGGAAGTGTAGCAGAGTTTGTGTGGTAAGTGTACTAGGCGATTTGTACCTAACCATTTGTATCTTAATATAAGTAGTGCACCATACCATGTTTGCTAGGGTTGAGACTCAGCTCCTGACCCTACCTCCTTGACGACTATGATCGGCATCACTAATGGTCTGTGTGTGTGTGTGTGTGTGTGTGTGTGTGTGTGTGTGTGTGTGTGTGTGTGTGTGTCCAAGTCAACACTAACTCAGGTGCTCACTCCACGAAGCAGGTAAAAAAACGCTCAATAATTACAGGTGTAGACTAGGTTTTATTTTTTTTGTGCTGTCTTGTTAATTATCCGAGTGACTTCAGTCATGGTGACAGAGTTTGATGATGTTAGTGAATATTACATTGTAAAACATTATAGGAGCCTAACAGAGTTGAAGGTAGAGCAGATTGTAGCAGACCTCTCCAGTCTTCCTCCTTATTCTAAACCCAACTAGTGCTATATATTGTTTTTTAGTTAATAGACTGTAATTTTTGTTAGCTGCTGAAATTGTCTCTCTCTCTCTCTGTTTTTGCCTCTGTCTCTGGTGCTACCAGTGGAAAGAGTGGACCTAATAGCGACCAACGGGAGGCGGGGCCAGGAGCTGTGACTCAACCCCTGCAACCACAAATGAGAGAGAGAGAGCGCTGATACACACACACACACACATATAGAAGGCAAAGGACCCAGGAGAATAAGAACAGTCGTAGAGCCAGAAACGAATATGCACAGATAAGAAGGGAGGCCCAAAGACAATATGAAAATGACATAGCAGCGAAAGCCAAATCTGACCCGAAACTGTTGTACAGCCACATCAGGAGGAAAACAACAGTCAAGGACCAGGTAATCAGGCTAAGGAAGGAAGGAGGAGAGACAAGAAATGACCGTGAAGTATGTGAAGAACTCAACAAGAGATTCAAAGAAGTGTTCACAGAGGAGACAGAAGGGACTCAAGAAGACAGAGAGGTGGGGCACAC
>NC_069432.1:41592529-41597529 GCF_026875155.1 Cherax quadricarinatus
CACTGTTGTTTGGTTTCAGATTACTGCTAACCAGAACTCCTAAATCTTTTTCGCAATCCGTAATATTAAGATCTACATTATTTAGTTATATGTGGCATGGTTATTGTCCTGTCCAACATTTAGAAATTTGCATTTGTCTATTTTTAAACTGCATCTGCCACTTCTCCGACCACTGCATCAGTCTATTCAAATCTTCCTGGAGTGCTCGAATGTCCTCGTCAGAATGAATTCGACGGCCTATTTTGGTGTCATCGGCAAACTTGCCGATGTCGCTCTTTATGCCCTCATCTATGTCGTTTATGTAGATTGTGAACAGCAGGGGGCCCAACACTGACCCCTGTGGAACACCGCTCGTGACGCTTCCCCACTCTGATTTCTCCCCATTTATGCAAACTCTCTGCTGCCTATTTGTCAACCATGCCTCTATCCCGGAAAAAAATTTCTCCTCCTATTCCATGTGCTTTAATTTTCCTCAATAGTCTCTGATGTGGGACCCTGTCAAAAGCCTTACTGAAGTCCATATACACAATATCATATTCATTACCATGATCTACCTCCTCAAATACCTTAGTGAAAAAAGTTAATAAATTCGTAAGGCAGGAACGCCCTTTGTAAAACCATGCTGAGATTCGTTGATTAATTTATGCTTTTCAAGGTGGCTACGAACTGCCTCGGCAATTATTGATTCCATAAATTTTCCCACTATGGAGGTTAGGCTTATTGGTCTATAGTTCGAAGCTAAGGACCTGTCACCTGTTTTGAAAATAGGTATCACATTTGCCATTTTCCACTTATCTGGCACCATGCCAGTTTGTAGTGATATGTTGAAAAGATTAGCCAAAGGTGTGCTAAGCTCCTCTTTACATTCCTTTTGACCCTTGCATACAGTTCATCAGGGCCTGGGGATTTGTTAGGTTTTAATTTATCTATTTGCCTAAGGACCATGTCACTTGTGACCTAATAGTGCACAGTTTATTATCGTACCTGTTCTACATAATTTATCATTACTGGAATATCGCTGGTATCCTCCTGTGTAAAAATGAGAGGAAGTATGTGTTAAAAATTCTACACATTTCCTTATCACTGTCAGTGAGCTGACCCCAGGAACTTTTGAGTGGGCCTATCTTGTCCCTGATCTTACTTCTGTATACCTGAAAGAATCCTTTTGGGTTAGTCTTCGATTCTCTTGCAACTTTAACCTCATAATCTCTATTTGCTTTTCTAATTCCCTTTTTTATTTCTCTCTTTAACTGAATTATTATCGATTTCTTAATTGCCCTCTCCTCTTTTGATTTGCCTATATATGCCTCTCTTTTGACCAATCAGATATTTTAATCTATTGTTCATCCATTTAGGATCATTTTTGTTTGATCTGATTTCCCTATTTGGAACATAATTTGACTGAGCAGCTAGAACTATGCCCTGGAAAGCATCATATCGGCAACCATCACCACCAAACCTGACCCTAGTCAGGTCATTTCCAGTTCAGCCCCCCTAAGTAATTTTTCAGTCCTATGAAATCAGCCAAGCGAAAGTCAGGGACGGAGACTTGATTGCCATTATTAGGGGAATTCCATGATATGTTAAAACTGAGTGATTTGTGATCACTCCCCCCAAAGCTCATCATTAACCTCAAGATTATTAATTAGTGTTTCCCTACGGGCAAAAAACCAAGTCAAGGAGGTTTATTTCCCCTAGTTGGCTCTGTCACAAACTGTTTTAAAAAACAATCCTGGATTCGTATCAAGAAAGTCCCCCGGCTCTAAATTTCCTGTCAAATTGCTCCCAGTCAATCTGTCTATAATTGAAATCTCCATTAGCACAACATTTTCGTATGTAGATGCCTTACGAATTTCGTCCCATAGAAGTTTACTGCACTCCCTATCAAGATTTGGGGCCCTGTAAATCCCACCCAAAATTAGTTTTTCTCGGCCCTCGAGAAGCTGTAACCAAACAGATTCAGTGGCTGACGCTTCTAATTTAATATCTTGTTCTAACCCCAACAATTTAAATTGTCTCTGACATACATTCGCTACTCACCACCTTTTCCTGTTGACCCTGTCAGTGTGGAAAAATTTTTATAGCCTTGTATGTGACATTCAGAGGGCATCTCTCAAATTTTTCAGATTGAGCCAGGTCTCTGTTATAGCAAAAATATCTATGTTTCCTGCACTTGCAATTAATCTTAGCTCATCTATCTTATTTCTAACACTCCTGCTATTAGTATAGTAAACCTTAAGGGAGCTAGTCCCTTGCTGCCCTCTGCTGTCCCCCTTTGTTTGCTGACCTGTTCTATTGTCTTTATTTATAATTCATGCGAATGCCTTTTATAAATTTATGTTTCCAACCTAGTGTTGCAACCTGCTTGTTTCCCACACACACCCATACCTTATCTTCCATCAGTTTAAAATCATAGGCATTTCACCCAAAGGCCTTCTCAATCGAGTCTGCAAGTGCTACCACCCCTGCCCCAGAGAGATGAACCCCATCCCCTTTCATACATTCATGTTTGCCATAAAAGTTGTTCCTGTTGTCAATGAATGGGATTGCAAGTTCCTTGCAGTATCTGTCTAGCCAGCAATTTAAAACCAATTGCCCTAGACAACCATTCATTTCCACTCCCCCTTTAGGCAAGATGCTACATATGATTGGGATCCCTCCCTTAGACTTAATGAAATCTATAGCTGACCTGTACTTATCTAGCAGCTCTTCTCTCCTACCCTTCCCAATATCATTTCCACCAGCACTGAGACAGATAATGGGCTTGTTCCCATTACCTGACATGATATTATCCAGTCTGTTGACAATGTCCCCAACACCAGCTCCAGGGAAGCACACTCTATCTCTCATCTTCTTATTCCTATTACAAAAAGCACGATCAACATATCTTACCTGAGAGTCACCAACCACAAGAATGCGCTTACCTTCATTAGCAGGGGCAGTAGTACCCTTACCTTCACTGGCCACTGAAGTACATTCATCCTGGAGAACAGAGAAGCGAAGGAATTATTAGCCTTACCCTGACTGTCTTCAAGAGGGAACTGGAAATATTTCTCAAACCAGCACCAGACAAGCCAGGCCTGGCCTGGCCCCGGGACAGGCTTGTCTGGTGCTCGCCTGGTCATCCAGGCTGTTGCTACTGGCGGCTTGCTGGGTCAAAGCTTGGTTGATCGTGCACTTGACGGAGGAAGTTGTCAAGTTTCCTCTTGTCCCAGCAGTTCTTCTGATATCTTCCGATATCAAGAAATTAAAAAGCTTGGAGCCTACCTACCTATGTACCTAACTCCAGGTAGGTAGGTAGGCGAATGTTGATGCAGTATTCTCTTATTGTATCCACGGCGCCCCTATTTTCGCTGGGTTTATTTTTGCTCTTCCTCCCATACCTATCACTTCAGTATGTTATGACAGTGCGCAGCTTAAGGACAAGGCCTGTCTTCCTCTCCCTCCAGTGAGTACATGTATAGGACTCTGAGGTGTTTCCAGGAATTTAAATACTGTATTGGTTGGCTGCGGTGCATACGTTGGCTAGCACCATCATCCTGACTGATCAAGGTCATCCAGCAGGAGGCCTAGTCTGGGAGGGTCGAGCCGCTGGGGGCGGTGACCCCCGGAAAACTCTCGAGGTAAACTCCAGGTATCCAATTTTTCTAAATAAAAATCTGAGCGTGAAGCTTTTGTGTCAAACTGTTAATTTTCTTCCTCGTTGAACCTCTTCCTTACTCATTAACCCCCCTTCTTTCCTTCCATACCCCTCCCTCCCTCTTTTATCCCCTTCCTCCCTGTTCCTTTCCCCTCTGCTCACTCTCTCCCTGTCTACCATCTTTCCCCTCCCTTCCGGTTCTCTTCCCTATCGCATACCTTTGGCAGGATTCGAGAGTTTTCCTACTTTCTGCGCCAGGCTTGTCTGGTCCACCAGGCTGTTGCTGTTGGTGGCCTACTGGCCCACATATCCATCACAGCCTGGTTGATATGGCAGCTGGTCTAGTTCCCTCTTGAAGACTTCTGCACTTGTTCCAGCATTGATTCTGCTGGTGTCTTTTGGTAGTGTGGAATAGTCATAGTAGTTATCACGGTCATCACAGTAGTTGTTACAGTAATCATAGTCATCACAGTATTTATCACAGTTGTCACAGTACTCAGTTATCACAATATTCATAATAGTTATCACAGTCAATGCAGTAGTCATCACAGTTATCACGGTAATCACAGTAGTCATCAACAGTTATCACAGTAGTCATCAAAATAATGATCAGTGAGCACAGTAATCACTATCATAATCACAGTTATCACAGTAATCAGTTATCACAGTCAATACAGTAGTCATCACAGTTATCACAGTAGTCATCGCAGTTAGTAGGTGTGTGGTCATCCTGCCATAGTAGTTATCACAGTAGTGTACACACTGAGCATCAAGTATCTCCACCTGACACACACACACACACACACACACACACACACACACACACACACACACACACACACACACACACACACACACACACACACACACACACAAAGAAGTGTTCACAGAGGAGACAGAAGGGACTCCAGAAAGACGGAGAGGTGGGGCACACCACCAAGTGCTGGACACAGTGCACACAACCGAGGAAGAAGTGAAGAGGCTTCTGAGTGAGCTAGATACCTCAAAGGCAATGGGGCCAGATAACATCTCCCCATGGGTATTGAGAGAGGGAGCAGAGGCGCTATGTGTACCCCTAACCACAATATTCAATACATCTATCGAAACAGGGAGATTGCCTGAGGCATGGAAGACAGCAAATGTAGTCCCAATCTTTAAAAAAGGAGACAGACATGAAGCATTAAACTACAGACCAGTGTCACTGACATGTATAGTATGCAAAATCATGGAGAAGATTATCAGGAGAAGAGTGGTGGAACACCTAGAAAGGAATGATCTCATCAACAGCAGCCAGCATGGTTTCAGGGACGGGAAATCCTGTGTCACAAACCTACTGGAGTTCTATGACATGGTGACAGCA
>NC_069432.1:41602529-41635029 GCF_026875155.1 Cherax quadricarinatus
TTAATTATTTTGTACCAAAAGAACCTTAGGAAACTTACCTAACCTTATTATAAAGAGCGCAATTTAATTTAGCCTAATCCAACGAAATATATTTTATATAAGTTTATAATAATTTAATAATAGACACAATGAAATGTATTTGTTTCGTTAGGTTCAGATTGATTTTGTGTGTGTGTGTGTGTGTGTGTGGTGTGTGTGTGTGTGTGGTGTGTGTGTGGTGTGTGTGTGTGTGAGTCTGTGTGTGTGTGTGAGTGAGTCTGTGTGTGTGAGTGAAGCTGTGTGTGTGTACTCACCTCTGTGTGTGTGTGTGTGTGTATAGGGAGGTACCACCTCTAGAACTGTTCTAGGGACCCTCATCCTCAGAGAAAAGAATAAACTTACTTCATGGAAAACTCGAGGTTCTCCCTGAAACTGAAAATTTTCTTCTACGACCCCCTGTATTAATATATATTTAAAGACAAAATACACACACACACACACACACACACACACACACACACACACACACACAAACCTGTTTAAAGTATACACCTATTCTTACACCCTCATTCTTACTCTTACTCCTCTTAGCCTCCCATTATTACCCTTCCCATTCTTAAACCCCCATTCTTACTCTTTCTACTCTTGAAACTCCATTCTTACCCTTTCATTAAACACTCATTCTTACTCTTCCTATTCTTTAACTCTCTTATCCTGCCTATTTGTAGACCATGTAAGTCTTCCTACTCTTCAACCTCATATGTTAACCCAGTATTGTTACCATATTGTTAGTATTATATTCGTTACTCTCCATTCCTAACTCTCTCCCTAACCACCGTTCACAACCATCATTCGTAACCGCTATTCTCAGCTCTGTTACTTTGTGTGTGTTTAACAAGTGTGTAGACTATCTCGTTAACCCAGGTGGTAGACACTACAGGAATCTTGTACATTAAGCCTCTCATTTTCTGCGCTAAATTCCAGGTCAGGGCCATTAATTAAACTGCACACTGGCCCCCATTAACATACATAATGTATCTTTCACTGGGCTGTGCTCGCGGCACTACTCCCTGAGTGCCAGTGTGTGGAAGTGTGGAGAAGTGTGTGTGTGTGTGTGTGTGTGTGTGTGTGTGTGTGTGTGTGTGTGTGTGTGTGTGTGTGTGTGTGGAAGAAGGATGGTGGGTTGCTGGGGAGTGAATGTAGGTAGACTGTGGGTAATTTTGAATAATGTGTGTGTGTGGGGGGGGGAGTGGGACAGATTTTCTTTTGTCAATATAATTGCTGATCCCCTTATGTGTGTTGTATAGCGTATCATAGTACCATCCATGTGTTTATATAGAAGATCCCTTAGGCCTGTGACTGTATGACGTCACGGGATGCAGCGAGCGAGTGAGACGAGCTACCTCGGCCTCAGTCGAGGCAGCTCGTCTCACTCGCTCGCTGCATCCCGTGACGTCATACAGTCACAGGCCTAAGTCTATATAAACACATGGATGGTACTATGATACGCTATACAACACATATAAGGGGATCAGCAACTATGCTGACAATTTAACTGTGTACAACAACAGTGTTCTGCTACATTATTCTGTTTGATATAGTTACACTGTGGGAACAAAAGTTAGCAGTGTTTTCCTGTCATGTACCATCACCCAGGGTCGCATACATGGTGTCGAAATGTGTCTGCTTGTGCTGGCAGACTTCAGTAATGTCAGCCTGAGGTGGCAGACTTCAGTAATTTCAGCCTGAGGTGGCAGACTTCAGTAATGTCAGCCTGAGGTGGCAGACTTCAGTAATGTCAGTCTGAGGTGGCAGACTTCAGTAATGTCTGCCTGAGGTGGCAGACTTCAGTAATGTCTGCCTGAGGTGGCAGACTTCAGTAATGTCAGCCTGAGGTGGCAGACTTCAGTATATCATTGAGGATGTCATCCAGTATTCCACTAAAGGTTCATCAGCTACGGCAGCTTCAAAGGTTACCATCCAGCAGCGCTGGAGTTACTATCACTTAGGAATTACCATCTCACAGCATGGAGTATCCCATACACAGCAGAAACTGAAGTTTTATGAAGATATCTTCATCATCCCAGAGCGGGAGTAACAGTGCATACATTACTATTTGATGGTGCATAGTTATTGTGCTTTAAGAATGTATTCAATACACCAGCCTAGCAACAACCAGTATGATGAAGATTGAGACACTTATGCAGCATATGGGAATCTTTATTCAGGAAACGTTTCGCCACACAGTGGCTTCATCAGTCCAATACAAAGAGGAAGGCGTAAGGAGAGGAGTATGAGGTAATCAGTCCCTCAGCCTGGAGTCGATGTGTTCAGTCCATCAATCTTGTACATTGATGTACTGAACACATCGACTCCAGGCTGAGGGACTGATTACCTCATACTCCTCCTCTCCTTACGCCTTCCTCTTTGTATTGGACTGATGAAGCCACTGTGTGGCGAAACGTTTCCTGAATAAAGATTCCCATATGCTGCATAAGTGTCTCAATCTTCAACTTGTCGGTTTTTCAAACCATTCGTCACAACAACCAGCATCACCATCATAAAACTCTCTCTCTCTCTCTCACTCTCTCTCTCTCTCTCTCTCTCTCTCTCTCTCTCTCTCTCTCTCTCTCTCTCTCTCTCTCTCTCTCTCTCTCTCTCTCCCTGGTCGCCTGAGAGACGGTCATTCTGGTGTAAGGAAAGAAGATACCAATTTAGGAGACCAACAGGAAATTAATTCCTTAAAATGTGAGACTCTAGGCAGCTTCCAGTGATTTTTTTTTCTTCTTTCCAGGCGGTATTTTGGAATTTTCCTGTGATATAGATTTGTGGGAATTATGATGTGAGAGAATAAAAGGCTTGTGAATCTCTCTCATATTCACTCACTGGTTTGCACTAACCACATCTCCAACACTGGTAAGCTCCTGTGGATCATTCGCTTACGAGGAACGTATGGATATAAGCAATAAGGATAATAGTTCTTCGCTTATAAATTCAAATGTATATACTGCATAATACAAGCACTGGTAATGGTGGGTAGTGAGCAGGTGGAATGACTGAGGAGGGGCAGTAGAGGTTAAATATATACACAGCTTCATAGCTAGGTACGACAGAGCAGTGCATAGCACAGTGATCACACCACAAACTCGAGGGTATAAAGACTGGGCCCCAGAATTGGAACTTAACTCTTAACAGGTGAATGTTCACCGTGACACACAAGTAAATGTTTTTCTTTAAGTTCACTATCTTGTTTCCTCTTCCATTCCTCCCTCCCTGTTCCTTCCTTCGCTCTCTCCTCCTTCCTTCCCTCCCTCTCCAGTGCTCTTCCCTGCTTCCCATCGTGTAGATAAGGCAAGTGTGGACAGTTGTGATATCAAGGTGTGGGAGAAGTTGTGACGATGATGACAGGTGTGCTGTGATTAGCACTTGTCTGGTGCCTGCCTGCCTCCCCCCCCTCTCTCTCACGTTCTCACTCTCACGTTCTCTCTCTCACGTTCTCTCACGTTCTCTCACGTTCTCTCTCTCACGTTCTCACTCTCACGTTCTCACTCTCACGTTCTCTCACGTTCTCTCTCTCACGTTCTCACTCTCACGTTCTCTCACGTTCTCTCTCTCTCTCTCTCTCTCTCTCTCTCTCTCTCTCTCTCTCTCTTAAACAGCTGGTACATTGAGAACGTTGACGAAGTTACCTCAAGTTGAACAATTAGCATAAATGGAAATATGACTGTTCCCGGGAGAGGAGAGAGAGGGAGAGGAGGAAGGTTAATGGGAGGGGGGTGTAAGGGGAGGACGTGGGAGGGGGGTGTAAGGGGAGGACGTGGGAGGGGGGTGTAAGGGGAGGACGTGGGAGGGGGGTGTAAGTGGAAGACGTGGGAGGGGTGTAAGGGGAGGACGTGGGAGGGGGTGTAAGGGGAGGACGTGGGAGGGGGAGGGACGGGAAAGGGGTGGGTGAGTGGGATGCAAGAGTGGGTTTAAAGCAGCAAAGTGACAGGGATTGTAATACGGAGATTGCTAAACACTTGGACTCGTTCTAAATCTGTGAATATAACATAAGTCTATCGTGTGTCTGCTGTAAAGCCACCATATAGGCCGCCATCATCATTGTGATCTTGTGTTGCCTGAGAATATTGTTGGTGTCTCACAGCTCCGTCCAAGGAATAACACAGATCGTAACTAAGAATTGTACGATGGTTGTTTACTGCGAATAACTTGTCTAACCTTACGTGATAACACCTCAAAGCACTTGCAGTGTACTCTCGCAACGTACCCTTGCATTGTAGTATCTTGCAGTGTACTCTTGCAACGTACCCTTGCATTGTAGTATCTTGCAGTGTACTCTTGCAACGTACCCTTGCATTGTAGTATCTTGCAGTGTACTCTCGCAACGTACCCTTGCATTGTAGTATCTTGCAGTGTACTCTTGCAACGTACCCTTGCATTGTAGTATCTTGCAGTGTACTCTTGCAACGTACCCTTGCATTGTAGTATCTTGCAGTGTACTCTTGCAACGTACCCTTGCATTGTAGTACTTGCAGTGTACTCTTGCAACGTACCCTTGCATTTTAGTATCTTGCAGTGTACTCTTGCAACGACCCTTGCATTGTAGTATCTTGCAGTGTAAATCTTGCAACGTACCCCTTTCATTGTAGTATCTTGCAGTGTACTCTTGCAACGTACCCTTGCATTGTAGTATCTTGCAGTGTACTCTTGCAACGTAAACCCTTGCATTGTATATCTTGCAGTGTACTCTTGCAACGTTTCCCTTGCATTGTATATCTTGCAGTGTAAATCTTGCAACGTACCCTTGCATTGTAGTATCTTGCAGTGTACTCTTGCAACGACCCTTGCATTGTAGTATCTTGCAGTGTACCTTTCAACGTACCCTTGCATTGTAGTATCTTGCAGTGTACTCTTGCAACGTACCCTTGCATTGTAGTATCTTGCAGTGTACTCTTGCAACGTACCCTTGCATTGTAGTATCTTGCAGTGTACTCTTGCAACGTACCCTTGCATTGTAGTATCTTGCAGTGTACTCTCGCAACGTACCCTTGCATTGTAGTATCTTGCAGTGTACTCTTGCAACGTACCCTTGCATTGTAGTATCTTGCAGTGTACTCTTCCATCGTATCCTTACACTGTAGTATCTTGCAGCGTACCCTTGCAATGTAGTCTCTAGTAGCGTTCTCTTGCAACATACTCTTTCACCGCACTCTGGAACGAAGGATAGAGACAAAGACCTGACAGTATATAAAATTGAAAATGTTAGTGGGTCTGGTCCTTAATCTACACACTACCATAACAACTTACTGGCGTGAGAAATACTGGAGAAAGTGCACAGTAAACACAATGTAAAATACGTACGTCATGGGTGCAATAAGAGAGCACCATATCAACATCCGTGGTCCAAGACTCTTCAACCTGCTGCCACCGGATACTAGAAATATTGCCGGAACGAAGCTAGAAGTTTTCAAGAGGGCACTAGACAAGTTTCTCCTGCGAGTGCCAGATTATCCAAGCTGTGTTGGCTAGCAGGCTGCTGGAAGCAACAGCCTGGCACACCAGGTGGTCAAGAATCAAGACTGGTCTGAAAGAGCTGAACAACTCAAAAGTAAACGGTGCAAAACACTAGCTGAGTAGAGAGCAGTAAACACACTAAGAGCTGCTGAAGGAGACACTAGTGCAATACTTGGGGGTCTATTCTGGAAACGTTTCGCCAGTCAGTGGCGAAACATTTCCAGAATAAAGATACCTAAATGTTGTACAACTGTCGTATTTATCAACTAGTGGGTTTTTCTAAACCATGTAAGAGGTAACTCAGTATTCAGCGTCCAAGACGCATCTTAAAATATAAGAGGAATTGACGACCGACATTTTCTTCAGGAGGAACTTGGCAAATTCCTCTTGATAAGAGTGGGCTGTGTTGTCTGGTTAGGCAGCGAGCTGCAAGTAGAAACAACTTGATCAATCAGGTCATCAAAGACGTATTCAGAGTCCAGGCAGCGGGTGGTGATACAGGATACAACAACAGGCAGCGGGTGGTGATGCAGGATACACCAGCAGGCAGCGCGTGGTGATGCAGAATACAACAACAGGCAGCGCGTGGTGATGCAGAATACAACAACAGGCAGCGGGTGGTGATGCAGAATACAACAACAGGCAGCGGGTGGTGATGCAGAATACAACATGCAGCGGGTGGTGATGCAGGATACACCAGCAGGCAGCGGGTGGTGATGCAGAATACAACAACAGGCAGCGGGTGGTGATGCAGGATACAACAGGCAGCGGGTGGTGATGCAGGATACACCAGCAGGCAGCGGGTGGTGATACAGGATACACCAGGCAGTGGGTGGTGATGCAGGATACAACATGCAGCGGGTGGTGACACAGGATACACCAGCAGGCAGCGAGTGGTGATACAGGATACACCAGCAGGCAGCAGGTGATGATGCAGGATACAACAGGCAGCGGGTGGTGATGCAGGATACACCAGGCAGCGGGTGGTGATGCAGGATGCAACAGGCAGCGGGTGGTGATGCAGGATGCAACAGGCAGCGGGTGGTGATGCAGGATACAACAACAGGCAGCGGGTGGTGATGCAGGATACAACAACAGGCAGCGGGTGGTGATGCAGGATACACCAGGCAGCGGGTGGTGATGCAGGATACAACAGGCAGTGGGTGGTGATGCAGGATACAACAACAGGCAGCGGGTGGTGATGCAGGATACAACAGGCAGCGGGTGGTGATACAGGATACAACAACAGGCAGCGGGTGGTGATACAGGATACACTAGCAGGCAGCGGGTGGTGATACAGGATACAACAGCAGGCAGCGGGTGGTGATGCAGGATACACCAGGCAGCGGGTGGTGATATAATATACACCAGCAGGCAGCGGGTGGTGATACAGGATACAACAACAGGCAGTGGGTGGTGATGCAGGATACAACAGGCAGCGGGTGGTGATGCAGGATACAACAACAGGCAGCGGGTGGTGATGCAGGATACAACAGGCAGCGCGTGGTGATGCAGGATACAACAACAGGCAGCGGGTGGTGATCCAGGAATACCAGGCAGCGGGTGGTGAAAGCAGGATAAAAACAGGCAGGGGGGTGGTGATGCAGGATACAACAACATGCAGCGGGTGGTGATGCAGGATACAACAGGCAGCGGGTGGTGATGCAGGATACACCAGGCAGCGGGTGGTGATGCAGGATACAACAACAGGTAGCGTGTGGTGATGCAGGATACAACAGGCAGCGGGTGGTGATGCAGGATACACCAGGCAGCGGGTGGTGATGCAGGATACACCAGGCAGCGGGTGGTGATGCAGGATACAACAGGCAGCGGGTGGTGATGCAGGATACACCAGGCAGCGGGTGGTGATGCAGGATACAACAACAGGCAGCGGGTGGTGATGCAGGATACAACAACAGCAGCGGGTGGTGATGCAGGATACAACAACAGGCAGCGGGTGGTGATGCAGGATACAACAACAGGCAGCGGGTGGTGATGCAGGATACAACAACAGGCAGCGGGTGGTGATGCAGGATACAACAACAGGAAACGGGTGGTGATGCAGGGTACAACAACATGCAGCGGGAGGTGATGCAGGATACAACAACATGCAGCGGAAGGTGATGCAGGATACAACAACATGCAGCGGGTGGTGATGCAGGATACAACAACATGCAGCGGGAGGTGATGCAGGATACAACAACATGCAGCGGAAGGGGGATGCAGGATACAACAACATGCAGCGGTGGTGATGCAGGATACAACAACATGCAGCGGGAGGGGATGCAGGATACAACAACATGCAGCGGAAAGGGGATGCAGGATACAACAACATGCAGCGGGAGGTGATGCAGGATACAACAACATGCAGCGGGTGGTGATGCAGGATACAACAACATGCAGCGGGTGGTGATGCAGGATACAACAACATGCAGCAGGTGGTGATGCAGGATACAACAGGCAGCGGGTGGTGATGCAGGATACAACAACAGGCAGCGGGTGGTGATGCAGGATACAACAGGCAGCGGGTGGTGATGCAGGATACAACAGGCAGCGGGTGGTGATGCAGGATACAACAACAGGCAGCGGGTGGTGATGCAGGATACAACAGGCAGCGGGTGGTGATGCAGGATACAACAGGCAGCGGGTGGTGATGCAGGATACAACAACAGGCAGCGGGTGGTGATGCAGGATACAACAGGCAGCGGTGGTGATGCAGGATACAACAACAGGCAGCGGGTGGTGATGCAGGATACAACAACATGCAGCGGGTGGTGATGCAGGATACACCAGGCAGCGGGTGGTGATGCAGGATACAACAACAGGCAGCGGGTGGTGATGCAGGATACAACAGGCAGCGGGTGGTGATGCAGGATACAACAACAGGCAGCGGGTGGTGATGCAGGATACAACAGGCAGCGGGTGGTGATGCAGGATACAACAGGCAGCGGGTGGTGATGCAGGATACAACAACAGGCAGCGGGTGGTGAAAGCAGGATACAACAACAGCAGCGGATGGTGATGCAGGATACAACAACCCTGCAGCGGGTGGTGATGCAGGATACAACAACAGGCAGCGGGTGGTGATGCAGGATACAACAACAGGCAGCGGAAGGTGATGCAGGATACAACAACAGGCAGCGGGTGGTGATGCAGGATACAACAACAGGCAGCGGGTGGTGATGCAGGATACACCAGGCAGCGGGTGGTGATGCAGGATACAACAGGCAGCGGGTGGTGATGCAGGATACAACAACAGGCAGCGGAAGGTGATGCAGGATACAACAACAGGCACGGGTGTGATGCAGGTACAACAACAGGCAGCGGGTGGTGATGCAGGATACAACAACATGCAGCGGGTGGTGATGCAGGATACAACAACAGGCAGCGGTTTGGGGATGCAGGATACAACAACATGCAAGCGGGTGGGGATGCAGGATAACAACAACAGGCAGCGGGTGGTGATGCAGGGGTACAACAACAGGCAGCGGTGTGATGCAGGATACAACAACATGGGAGCGGGTGGGGATGCAGGATACAACAACAGGCAGTGGGTGGTGATGCAGGATACAACAACATGCAGCGGGTGGTGATGCAGGGTACAACAACAGGCAGCGGTTTGGGGATGCAGGATACAACAACAATGCAGCGGGTGGTGATGCAGGATACAACAACAGCAGTGGGTGGTGATGCAGATACAACAACATGCAGCGGTGTGATCAGGATACACAGGCAGCGGGTGTGATGCAGGATAAAAGCAACAGGCAGCGGGGTTTATGCAGGATACAACAGGCAGCGGGTGTGATGGGAGGATACAACAACAGGCAGCGGTGGGGATGCAGGATACAACAACATGCAGCAGGTGGTGATGCAGGATACAACAGGCAGCGGGTGGTGATGCAGGATACAACAGCAGCGGGTGGGATGCAGGATACAACAACAGGCAGGGGGGTGGTGATGCAGGATACAACAACAGGCAGCGGGTGGTGATGCAGGATACAACAACATGCAGCGGGTGGTGATGCAGGATACAACAACAGGGAGCGGGTGGTGATGCAGGATACAACAACATGCAGCGGGTGGTGATGCAGGATACAACAACAGGCAGCGGGTGGTGATGCAGGATACAACAACATGCAGCGGGTGGTGATGCAGGATACAACAACAGGCAGCGGGTGGTGATGCAGGATACAACAACAGGCAGTGGGTGGTGATGCAGGATACAACAACAGGCAGCGGGTGGTGATGCAGGATACAACAACAGGCAGCGGGTGGTGATGCAGGATACAACAACATGCAGCGGGTGGTGATGCAGGATACAACAACAGGCAGCGGGTGGTGATGCAGGATACAACAACAGGCAGTGGGTGGTGATGCAGGATACAACAACAGGCAGCGGGTGGTGATGCAGGATACAACAACAGGCAGCGGGTGGTGATGCAGGATACAACAACAGGCAGCGGGTGGTGATGCAGGATACAACAACAGGCAGCGGGTGGTGATGCAGGATACAACAACATGCAGCGGGTGGTGATGCAGGATACAACAACAGGCAGTGGGTGGTGATGCAGGATACAACAACATGCAGCGGGTGGTGATGCAGGATACAACAACAGGCAGCGGGTGGTGATGCAGGATACAACAACAGGCAGCGGGTGGTGATGCAGGATACAACAACAGGCAGTGGGTGGTGATGCAGGATACAACAACATGCAGCGGGAGGTGATGCAGGATACAACAACAGGCAGCGGGTGGTGATGCAGGATACAACAACATGCAGCGGGAGGTGATGCAGGATACAACAACAGGCAGCGGGTGGTGATGCAGGATACAACAACATGCAGCGGGAGGTGATGCAGGATACAACAACATGCAGCGGGTGGTGATGCAGGATACAACAACATGCAGCGGGAGGTGATGCAGGATACAACAACAGGCAGCGGGTGGTGATGCAGGATACAACAACATGCAGCGGGAGGTGATGCAGGATACAACAACATGCAGCGGGTGGTGATGCAGGATACAACAACAGGCAGTGGGTGGTGATGCAGGATACAACAACATGCAGCGGGAGGTGATGCAGGATACAACAACAGGCAGCGGGTGGTGATGCAGGATACAACAACAGGCAGCGGGTGAGGGGAAGGGGAGTAGAGACGATAGGTGGAGTGAATGATGGGAGAAGGTACGTGCAGTGAATAAGGGGAAAGAATGAATGTGAGTTGAGTGAGTGATTGCGATGGTGAGGGGGGAGGGAAGGGGAAAAATGGATGATGGGGAGTTAGATGGTGGGTGGGGAGGGCCTGGTGGGCCCTAAAGACGAGCAGCAAGCTTTGCAGGGTGGGCAAGGTCTGGGGGCGTGGGTCATCCTCTTTCTACAAGAAGCTTTACTTCTAGACGACTGTGCGCAGCTTTAGGGTTATGCAGGTCACCTGGTTGAGGGTTCTCCTGCCCCTCTCTGTGGCACAACTCACCTCCAGCTGTATCATGGCTCAGCACCTCCCTTACCTTTGAGCTTGTTTTTTTTTTTTGTATTTTCATTAATAAAAAATTTGAAGACAATAAAGCTTTATTGACTAGACCTTGTGTGTGTGTGTGTGTGTGTGTGTGTGTGTGTGTGTGTGTGTGTGTGTGTGTGTGTGTGTGTGTGTGTGTGTGTGTGTGTGTGTGTCCATCCTAGTCCGGTGATTTTTTAGTCCTTTATTTTCTTCCTCACCTTCCGTCTTTTTCACAATCCTGTTCTTCCTCGTCCCCCCTCTCTCTCCTGGGTCTGCCATGTAAACAGCTAGTGTTATCTTGGGTGGTGTGGGCTTGGGTGGGCGTGGGTTGGTCACGTCTGCTGCCACAGCGGCGCAAACAGCATCAGAATTCATGGTGTTGTCTGCTGAGCTGAGCCGCAGAGTCAGAGTAAACATTCCAGATGGGCGAGACCAGTAGTGGTGTCAGCAGACGCTTCCAGCTAGTGGCAGCAGACACTTCCAGCTAGTGGCAGCAGACACTTCCAGCTAGTGGCAGCAGACACTTCCAGCTAGTGGCAGCAGACACTGCCAGCTAGTGTCACCGGTCTACTTTCCCGGAGTCTATTTCTGGGTGTCATGGTGCCCACGATAGCTCCCAGACTAGAAGGCTGGATAACTAGAACCCTCAAAACAGAGATGCCACGTCAATCATCCTCTTTAAGTCGCCCTTTTTTTCGCCTGATTGGAATATTTTAGTACTCTTACAGCCTCTTAAAGAGAGTGTAAGGGTGCAAGGTGCCTCTGGTGGAGACATGTCGACACGTGGAGACTGGTCGACACGTTTTTATGATGTTTTTGTGTATCCACGGTAATGATTGGGGAGATGGCCAGCGGGCCGCCAGCACCAACAGCCTGGTAGAGCAGGCAAGCACTGGCTTGGGCCAGTAGGTCTGCTGCAGTGCTTTTTATACGTTTGCGTTCCGACAAGCCTGGCCAGGCTGCAGGAGTGGGGAAAACTTTGGAAAACGGTCACGAGTATGCCAAATTACAAGTACGGCTACGCTTACGTAGCCATACTGACACATTGTAGGAAGATAAGGAATGAGAAACACTGTAGCAGGCCTACTGACCCATACTCAGCAGGTTCTTCTCGAACCTAAACCCACTAGAAAATGTTCGCCCAACCCATTATCAACATTACCCAAGGAATAAGCTTTGATAGCACTATTATCTCGAGTGCAAGCCCCACTCAAGTCCAACCCTCTCTAGAACGAGACGTGGAGTGTTTGCAAACGACGGAGTCTCCCTGTAAATCCTAAATAAACTAGCGGCTTGAACAGGACACGAGACTCCGCCTCTAAAACAGATGGGTGGGAGTTGCTGTACGAACGTAAACAGGAATCCGGATTGGTGGAACGTAGTGGCGCTTGCTACCCCACTACCACACCATTGATCCGCTTCCAGCCTCAACGACGCACTCTAGTGCCAGCAAAAATTTCCGATCCGCCACTAATCCTACCAGGTGACGACCGCTGCCCCGAACTCGCTGATCCGTCTTCGACACATTGATCCGACTTGATCCAGAATTAAAGACGGTCGCTACGCGAACTTCAAACACATGGTAGAGGAGGGGAGGGGGAGAGGGGTTATTCTTGTATTTGTAGATGGTGATAGGTAAGGCGAGCCTGGCTGACCTACGATACTTGGGGAAGGGAAAGTTATGCTAGCCTGGTCATGAACCGGGCCGAAGGTAAGATAATGCCAGGTGTCCAGTGCTCATGGTTTGGAATGAATTACAGACTGTTAGGGGAAGAAACCATACCAAGGGCGGGGTTAAAACCCGCGATCAGAGAGTCTCAGAATTCCAGACCGTCGCGTTAGCCACGTGAGTCATGTTGACGGCTTTGAGGGGACTTGAGCTAGAGTTCGTCACGGCCACGCTAGCTGGAGATTCGTCTGTAAAAACTTGCATTTGTGGTCACAGTGGTGCCTATGCTAACCTTCCTAAGGTGTATAAATATACCAAGTTGGATGAATCTTATTGCAGCCAGCTGGCCCAGTGGCTGACACGACGGTCTGAAGTTTTGAGAATGTTAGGGGAAGGGTTAGGATATTTCCTGGATAACTTCTTTGTCTGGATATTCCAGATAAGGTGGCAACTGACAGCCCTAGACGGTGGAATGGATAGACCGACCGGGGATGGATAAACTGCCGGGTGGATGAACACACAGCTAGACGGAAGAATGCATACCTGGATACCTGGAGGTTATTCCGGGGATCAACGCCTCCCGGCTCGGTCCATGACCAGGCCTCCCGATGGATCAGGGCCTGATCAACTAGGCTGTTAGTGCTGGCCACACGCAGTCCAACGTACGAGCCACAGCCCGGCTGATTCGGCACTGACTTTAGGTATCTGTCCAGCTCTCTCTTGAAGGCAGCCAGGGGTTTATTGGCAATTCCCCTAATGCTTGATGGGAGGCTGTTGAACAGTCTTGGGCCCCGGACACTTATGGTGTTTTCCCTTAGTGTACCAATGGCGCCCCTACTTTTTATTGGGGGCATTTTGCATCGCCTGCCCAGTCTTTTACTTTCGTAGGGAGTGATTTCTGTGTGTAGATTTGGGACCATTCCTTCCAGGATTTTCCAAGTGTAGATTATGATACATCTCTCCCTCCTGTGTTCCAACGAGTACAAGTCAAGTGCTTCCAAGCGTTCCCAGTAGTTAAGGTGCTTGACAGAACTTATACGTGCGGTAAAGGATCTCTGTACACTCTCTAGATCTGCGATTTCACCTGCTTTGAATGAAGATGTTAATGTACAGCAGTATTCCAGCCTAGAGAGAACAAGTGATTTGAAAAGGATCATCATTGGCTTGGCATCTCTCGTTTTGAACGTTCTCATTATCCATCCTATCATTTTCTTTGCACGTGCGATCGTGGCACTGTTGTGATCCTTGAAAGTGAGATCCTCAGACATTACTACTCCCAAGTCCCTTACATTATTTTTCCGCTCTATTGTATGGCCAGAGTCTGTAGTATACTCTGTTCTAGTTATTATCTCCTTCAGTTCTCCATAACGGAGTAGTTGGAATTTGTCCTCATTGAACATCATGTTGTTTACCGTTGCCCACTGGAAAACTTTGTTTATATCTTCTTGGAGGTTAACCGCATCCTCAGCAGATGACAGCCTCATGCAGATCCTAGTATCATCCGCAAAGGATGATACGGTGCTGTGATGTATATCTCTGTCTATGTCTGATATGAGGATGAGGAATAAGATGGGGGCGAGTACTGTGCCTTGTGGAACAGAGCTCTTCACTATGGCAGCCTCCGATTTAACTCTGTTGACCACTACTCTTTGTGTTCGATTTGTTAGGAAGTTGAAGATCCATCTCCCCACTTTCCCAGTTATTCCTTTAGCACGTATTTTATGGGCTATTACACCATGATCGCATTTGTCAAATGCTTTTGCAAAGTCTGTGTATATTACATCTGCATTCTGATTTTCTTCCAGTGCATCCAAGGCCATATCATAGTGATCCAGTAGTTGTGAGAGGCAGGAGCGACCTGCCCTGAACCCATGTTGGCCTGGATTGTGCAGATTTTGGGAATCCAGGTGATTTGCAATCCTGCTTCTTAGCACTCTTTCAAAGATTTTTATGATGTGGGACGTCAGAGCTATTGGTCTATAGTTCTTAGCTAATGCTTTGCTGCCACCTTTATGGAGTGGGGCTATATCCGTTGTTTTGACTGTGGAATTTCACGCATAGATGAACGAATGGACGGAAAAAATAGATTGATGGGCAGAGGGATTAATAGGCGAACGGATTGATGAACCGACGGATAGATAACCAGGCAAATAGATCAGTGGGCTGGTGGATAGATGGACGGAGGGATGGATGAATGAACTAATGGACAGATGAACGGAGGGACGGATGAATGGAGGGATGGCATGTGGGGACACAAGTCATTAAGGAAATTGAGGCGATTTGTCAACTATCCTAATTGCTGAGAGAGCGAGAGCGAGAGGGGGAGAGAGCGAGAGGGGGAGGGGAGCGAGGGGGGAAGAGCGAGAGAAAGAAGAGTGAGAGGGAGAGAGAGCGAGAGGAGGGGGGGGAGAGAGCAGTTTAGGGCCATTTTACAATCATTACTTAATGGCATTTTAATGGTGGTAGATATTTGTTTGTCTTGTTGTTTTTGACTGTCTTTGGTTTCAGAGCGTCTGTGTTTTGTAGTTACTACTGGTGGCTAGTGATTGTTGGTTATAAGTTAGTTATTGTTGTTTTGGTGACTGTGGTGGTAGTTGTTGCTGGTGGTGACTATGTTTGTTGTTGGTTGCTGGTGGTGACTATGGTTGTTGTTGTTGCTGGTGGTGACTATGGTTGTTGTTGCTGGTGGTGACTATGGTTGTTGTTGTTGCTGGTGGTGACTATGGTGTTGTTGTTGCTGGTGGGACTATGGTTGTTGTTGTTGTGGGGGTGACTATGGTTGTTGTTGTTGCTGGTGGTGACTATGTTTTGTTGTTGTTTCTGGGGGTGACTATGGTTGTTGTTTTTGCTGGTGGTGACTATGGTTGTTGTTGTTTTCTTGGTGGTGACTATGGTTGTTGCTGGTGGTGACTATGGTTGTTGCTGGTGGTGACTATGGTTGTTGTTGTTGCTGGTGGTGACTATGGTTGTTGCTGGTGGTGACTATGGTTGTTGCTGGTGGTGACTGTGGTAGTTGTTGTTGCTGGTGGTGACTATGGTAGTTGTTGTTGCTGGTGGTGACTGTGGTTGTTGCTGGGGGTGACTGTGATTGTTGTTGTTGCTGGTGGTGAATGTGGTTGTTGTTGTGGTAGTGACTGTGGTTGTTGTTGTTGCTGGTGGTGAATGTGGTTGTTGTTGTTGCTGGTGGTGACTGTGGTGTTGTTGTTGCTGGGTGTACTGGGAGTTGTTGTTGTGGTGGTGACTGTGGTTGTTGTTGTTGCTGGGGGTGACTGTGGTTTGTTTTTGCTGCTGGTGGTGACTGTGGTTGTTGTTGTTGCTGGTGGTGACTATGGTTGTTGTTGTTGCTGGTGGTGACTATGGTTGTTGTTTGTTTTCTGGTGGTGACTATGGTTGTTGTTGTTGTGGTGGTGACTATGGTTGTTTTTTGTTGCTGGTGGTGACTATGGTTGTTGTTGTTGCTGGTGGGGACTATGGTTGTTGCTGGGGGTGACTGTGGTAGTTGTTGTTGGGTGGTGGTGACTGTGGTAGTTGTTTTGTTGCTGGTGGGGACTATGGTAGTTGTTGTTGCTGGTGGTGATGTGGTTGTTGTGGTGGTGACTGTGATTGTTGTTGTTGCGGTGTGAATGTGGTTGTTGTTGCTGGTAGTGACTGTGGTAGTTGTTGTTGCTGGTGGTTGAATGTGGTTGTTGTTGTTGCTGGTGGTGACTGTGTAGTTGTTGTTGCTGGTGGTGACTGGTAGTTGTTGTTGCTGGTGGTGACTGTGGTTGTTGTTGTTGCTGGTGGTGACTGTGGTTGTTGTTGCTGCTGGTGGTGACTGTGGTTGTTGTTGCTGCTGGTGGGGACTGTGGGAGTTGTTGTTGCTGGTGGTGACTGTGGTAGTTGTTGTTGCGGTGGTGACTGTGGTTGTTGTTGTTGCTGGTGGTGACTGTGGTTGTTGTTGTTGCTGGTGGGGACTGTGGTGGTAGTTGTTGCTGCTGGTGGTGAAATGTGGTTGTTGTTGTTGCTGGTGGTGACTATGGTTTTTTGTTGCTGCTGCTGGTGGGGCGTGGTTGTTGTTGCTGTGGGGTGACTGTGGTGGTTGTTGTTGCTGCTGGTGGGACTGTGGTTGTTGTTGCTGCTGGTGGGGGACTGTGGTTTGTTGTTGTTTCTTGGTGGTGACTGGTGTTGTTGTTGCTGCTGGTGGTGACTGTGGTTGTTGTTGCTGCTGGTGGTGACTGTGGTTGTTGTTGCTGCTGCTGGTGACTGTGGTTGTTGCTGCTGCTGGTGACTGTGGTTGTTGTTGCTGGTGGTGACTGTGGTTGTTGTTGTTGCTGGTGGTAACTGTGGTTGTTGTTGCTGCTGGTGACTGGTGACTGTGGTTGTTGCTGCTGCTGCTGGTGACTGTGGTTGTTGTTGCTGCTGGTGGTGACTGTGGTTGTTGTTGCTGCTGCTGGTGACTGTGGTTGTTGTTGCTGCTGGTGGTGACTGTGGTTGTTGTTGTTGCTGGTGGTGACTGTGTTGTTGTTGTTGCTGTGGTGACTGTGGTTTTTATTGTTGCTGGTGGTGACTGTGGTTGTTGTTGCTGCTTGTGGTGACTTTGGTTTTTGTTGCTGCTGGTGGTGACTGTGGTTGTTGTTTGCGCTTGTGGTGACTGTGGTTGTTGTTGCTGCTGGTGGTGACTGTGGTTGTTGTTGCTGCTGGTGGTGACTGTGGTTGTTGTTGCTGCTGGTAGTGACTGTGGTTGTTGTTGCTGCTGGTGGTGACTGTGGTTGTTGTTGCTGCTGGTGGTGACTGTGGTTGTTGTTGCTGCTGCTGGTGACTGTGGGTTTTTGCTGGTGGTGACTGGTGTCTGTGGGTTTTTGTTGCTGGTGGTGACTGGTGTCTGTGGTTGTTGTTGCTGGTGGTGACTGTGGTTGTTGTTGCTGGTGGTGACTGGTGTCTGTGGTTGTTGTTGCTGGTGGTGACTGTGGTTGTTGTTGCTGGTGGTGACTGTGGTTGTTGTTGCTGATGTGAATGTGGTAGTTGTTGCTGGTGGTGCTGTGGTTGTGTTGCTGGTGGGGACTGTGGTGTTTTTTGCTGGTGGTGACTGTGGTTGTTGTTGCTGCTGGTGGTGACTGTGGTTGTTTTTGCGCTGGTGACTGTGGTTGTTGTTGCTGGTGGTGACTGTGGTTGTTGTTGTTGCTGGTGGTTGACTGTGGTTGTTGTTGCTGGGGGGTGGTGACTGTGGTAGTTGTTGCTGTGGTGACTTGGTTGTTGTTTACTGGTGGTGACTGTGGTTGTTGTTGCTGCTGGTGGTGACTGTGGTTGTTGTTCTGCTGGTGGTGTCTGTGGTTGTTGTTGTGCTGGTGGTGACTGTGGTTGTTGTTGCTGCTGGTGGTGTCTGTGGTTGTTGTTGCTGGTGGTGGTGACTGTGGTAGTTGTTGCTGGTGGTGACTGTGGTTGTTGTTGTTGCTGGTGGTGACTGTGGTGTTGTTGCTGCTGGTGGTGACTGTGGTTGTTGTTGCTGCTGGTGGTGACTGTGGTTGTTGTTCCCTGGGGTTTGACTGTGTTGTTGTTGCTGCTGGGGGTGCCCTGTGGGTTGTTGTTGTGCAGGTGGTGTCTGTGGTTTTGGGTTGCTGGTGGGACTTGAATGTTGAAAAATAGACAATGTGCAACTCGGGTATCTTATTGAGAAACGTTCGCCACACAGTGGCTTCATCAGTCCATACGTAGGAGAAACTTGAATACTTAGGAATTCTTCGCTTGCCTAATTCTTGGGCACGACCTACTTCCACATTGAACAAATGTGACACCACCTGCAACTGCTGCACCTCTCCTACCTACGGTTTATAAGCTGCTTCTCCGCTCAAATGCCGTATTCTATTCAAGATTGATGGACTGAACACATCGACTCAAGATTGAGGGACTGATTACCTCATTCTCCTCCTGTTCTTCAAGTTTCTCCTACGTATGGACTGATGAAGCCACTGTGTGGCGAAACGTTTCCTCAATAAAGATACCCAAGAGTTGCACATGTGTCTAATTTATCAACGTGTCGGTTCTCTGAACCATTCATCTACAAACCTTAGTAATTGTTACTGTTACTGGTAGTGATTGTGATGGTGTCACATCAGCCACCTCTGGTCTGGCACCAGTGTTACATCAGCCACCTCTGGTCTGGCACCAGTGTTACATCAGCCACCTCTGGTCTGGCACCAGTGTTACATCAGCCACCTCTGGTCTGGCACCGTGTTACATCAGCCCCCTCTGGGGCTGGCACCAGTGTTACATCAGCCACCTCTGGTCTGGCACCAGTGTCACATCAGCCACCTCTGGTCTGGCACCAGTGTCGCATCAAGAAGGCACTGATGGTTAATGCAGGTGACGGGCACCAACGTCATCAATGTAAGACGCTCATTCATTGGCTCGCACCTTCAACGCGTCATCAGTGACGATCGTCAGAGGTCGTCGCTGATTGGACGAACGTTATTGATGTAAGATTTTCAATCATTGGCTCACACCTTCAACACCTCAGTGTATAAGATATACACAAATCCAATATCAGCTCTCAGGTACAGCAACGGTAGCTTCAGGTACAGCAACGGCAGCTTCAGGTACAGCAACGGTAGCTTCAGGTACAGCAACGGCAGCTTCAGGTACAGCAACGGCAGCTTCAGGTACAACAACGGCAGCTTCAGGTACAGAACGGCAGCTTCAGATACAGCAACGGCAGCTTCAGGTACAACAACGGCAGCTTCAGATACAGCAACGGCAGCTTCAGGTACAGCAACGGCAGCTTCAGGTATAGCAACAGTAGCTTCAGGTACGCAACGGAGCTTCAGTACAGCAACGGCAGCTTCAGGTACAGCAATCGGCAGCTTCAGGTACAGCAACGGCAGCTTCAGGTACAGCAACGGCAGCTTCAGGTACAGCAACGGCAGCTTCAGGTACAGCAACGGCAGCTTCAGATACAGCAACGGCAGCTTCAGGTACAGCAACGGCAGCTTCAGGTACAGCAACGGCAGTTCAGATAGCAACGCAGCTTCAGGTACAGCAAGGCAGTTCAGATACAGGCAACGGCAGCTTCAGATACGAACGGCAGTTTCAGGACAGCAAGAGTCAGGTAAGCACGGCAGCTTTCGGGATACAGCAACGAGCTTCAGGTACAGCAACGGCAGCTTCAGGCACAGCAGCAGGAGAGGCAGTTTCAGGCACAGCAGCAGGAGAGGCAGTTTCAGGTACAGCAACAGGAGAGGCAGTTTCAGGCACAGCAGCAGGAGAGGCAGTTTCAGGCACAGCAGCAGGAGAGGCAGTTTCAGGCACAGCAGCAGGAGAGGCAGAGGCAGTTTCAGGCACATCAGCAGGAGAGGCAGTTTCAGGCACAGCACAGGAGAGGCAGACAGTTTCAGGCACAGCAGCAGAGAGGCAGAGGCAGTTTCAGACACACCAGCAGGAGAGGCAGTTTCAGGCACAGCAGCAGGAGAGGCAGAGGCAGTTTCAGGCACAGCAGCAGGAGAGGCAGTTTCAGGCACAGCAGCAGGAGAGGCAGAGGCAGTTTCAGGCACAGCAGCAGGAGAGGCAGAGGCAGTTTCAGGCACAGCAGCAGGAGAGGCAGTTTCAGGCACAGCAGCAGGAGAGGCAGAGGCAGTTTCAGACACACCAGCAGGAGAGGCAGTTTCAGGCACAGCAGCAGGAGAGGCAGAGGCAGTTTCAGGCACAGCAGCAGGAGAGGCAGAGGCAGTTTCAGGCACAGCAGCAGGAGAGGCAGTTTCAGGCACAGCAGCAGGAGAGGCAGAGGCAGTTTCAGACACACCAGCAGGAGAGGCAGTTTCAGGTACAACAGATCCTGTGTAATGAGATTAATCACATCATCAGGTAATAACAATAATAACAAACTCAACTGTTATCCACAGTTTCTTCACGAGTTATACCCCAATTAAAGCCCGGGGAAAGAAAGAGAGAGAGAGAGAGAGAGAGAGAGAGATTAACATATACGAAATCCTCGTCCAGGAATAAACTGGATATAAATATAATGCTAAAAATATCTAACCAAGACAGGACTCGCAACAATGATTGCAAGTGGAATATATTTAAATTTAGAGAGAGACCCTTAGCACTGGTGTGGAAAGAGTGGTAGATGAGTGGAGCAAAGTGGCAAGTGGTGGTCCTGAGGCAAACACTTGGTGTAGATTTAAAAATAGCTTACCAAATACATGACTGGGAATGTTTGAGTCTGAGGTCGACCTATCCAGTGGACACTGTATTCCTGGGTTTGAGGTCGACCTGTCCAGTGGACAATGTATTGCTGGGTTTGAGGTCGACCTGTCCAGTGGACACTGTATTGCTGGGTTTGAGGTCGACCTGCTATTAGACGCTGTTGAGTGAATTCTTCTACCTTCGTTTTCTATTCACTTGATTCTTCAGGTGTAGATGATGCTGGCTTATAATCTACTAGTATCACATAACACGAGGAGCCTCACCCTCTTGAATGAAACTTAAGAAAATCCCTCACGTTATTGAAGTGGAAGAACTTTCTGGTTTCACAACTAACACTGGTTGACAGACCGTGGTTATCAAATCTCGACTCTTATGATCCTTCAGGAAGAACTCGAGAGTCATCCACTTTTCACCACTTTGTGGATGAGTAGTGAAGAGTTTGGGTCACAATACTGTGACTTGGGTTCATAATGGATCTTCTAAAAGCTTCCTCAACTCTCTCTCTCGTATGTGAATTTCCATAATCATCACAGATAATAGTTTGTTAACCCGAAGTAACACCGGTAACAGGCTGTCACCCCGAGTAATGGAAGTAACAGGCTGTCACTTGGCACTCAGTCAAGCATGTAACACGTCTGGTGACAGAAACGTTACATATAACATAGTGCAGTATGGGAGATGATACTAAATTTAAGACTGCCACATCACTCTTAAAGTTTTGATGTTCCAGGGTCCCTGTGTGAGGTACAAGGGGTTCCAAGAGGTTCATATGCGAGGTCCAAGGATCCCTAGTGGTCTCTGCGTGAGGTACCAGGATCCCAAGTGGTCCCTGTGTGAGGACCCAGGGTCCCAAGTGGTCCCTGTGTGAGGTACCAGGATCCCAAGTGGTCCCTGTGTGAGGACCTAGGGTCCCAAGTGGTCCCTGTGTGAGGTACCAGGATCCCAAGTGGTCCCTGTGTGAGGACCCAGGGTCCCAAGTGGTCCCTGTGTAAGGTTGTCAGCGGTGCTGCTGGTGAAGCAGCTGTAAGTAATTACACACTGATGAGATCTTACCTACTAGTCTGTTTTCCTTCTATTTCCATCCCCTCCCCTTCAAACTCTATCTCCTCCCACGCCCTCCTCCACCTCCAGGCCCAACTCCTACACCACATTCTTGTTTTTTTTTCACAAACGAAATGCAGGGCCACCATGAGCACAGTAAGAGAACATTGTATCAACATCCGTAGCCCACGACTATTCAACCTGCTAAAAGCAGATATCAGAAATACTGACGCTAACAGCAACAGCCTGGTTGAACAGGGAATCAACAGAAAAGCCTGGCTCCAGGCCGGGCTGCGGGAGCAAAAAAAAAAAAATCGAAACCAGTCACAGGTATACCGACAAGGCGTATATAGTGCAGTGAGTGTAAAGGTGGAGCAGGAACCAGAGAAAGGGAGGAGGGAGGGAGGTTAGGGAGCAGGGGCCAGACTATCCCTCACCCTGAATCCAATTTTGACGTTTCAAAGGCAGTTATTACCCAAATATTGAATTCTGACGTGACTAGTGTCTATTGCGAATATTGTTTAAAATGTGCGAGAGGAAGGTTGTATCGTGTGTGTGTGTGTGTGTGTGTGTGTGTGTGTGTGTGCGCGCACGTAGTTATGGGGGTAGACATACTAGTGTGGTATAGTTACAAGAGTGACGTGTGGAAGTTACTCGAGGGTAGCAGCACACTCCCACTGTGTAACTGTCCAGTAGGATGACAACACACTTCTCATGTATTCAGTTTCATTTAATAAAATAAAAGCGTCAGTGTAAGGCCACTCGGGTATTTCTTCCATTCATAAACAACTCAAGTTGAAATCCATTGCCTCTCAATTTCTCCTAAATTTTCCTCTTGATTTCATAGCTAATATCCCCCAAAGGTTTTATATCGAAACTTCATATCCTCGTGTTGCAATCAACACATCAGGAGCTTGCAATGTTGCAGAAATGAGTGCTGGTTGAGTACAAACTTTAGCTTACCCGGGCCGCGGGGGCGTTGATCCCCGGAATAACCTCCAGGTAACCCCATCACTCGACACTGTAAAAAATCGGATAAAATCAAATATAAGAATCAGGTCTCATGTGCTAAGCATAAAATTAATATAACGAGAAAATAGAAAAAAATATATATTTGAAAGAGTAACCGTAGTAAGCTGTCGTTATTATACAGGTAATACTGGTGTGTGAGAGTGCAGTCAGGACAGGTGACTGGTGTTGGGTGGACTGGACAACACAGTCAGTGTGTTCATGTCTGTAATATTGATTGTGGCTTTACAGTGTTGTTTATGGCATGGGTCAGTAGGCCTGCTGCAGTGTTCCTTCTTTATGTTCTTATGGCACTGATAACCTTTTAGAATTCAAAATAAAGCTTTATTATTTTTATAAATTCTTACATAAAAGTTATTACATCTCCAGAGACAAAAAGTACCATTAACAAAGCAGTTTTTTTCCCTAATAACTTTTACACACACAAAAATAAGTTAACTATTACAAGAATTTTATCCACGTGAGTTATATTTAAGCCTAAATTCACTATTATACCTATTGAGTTACAGTCCTCCGTAACCTACAGATATAATTGACACATACCTAAATGTTAATAAAACTGAACATCAGCTGCGTGTCCGCATCTTTAAACAATTGGACAGATCTATGAGAACAAATATACGCTTATATAAACCTGCCACTGAGTGCAATACGCCAACACTGTAGAGTCACATTACAGGATTGAAATCATTCATTGTGTTTTCCAGTCGATCCAATACCAGTCAGGTGGCCTCAGTCTCTCTACACCATTACACACTATACTTCCCTCTGTAATAATGAACACTCACTACAGTTACTTTTTTCGTATTTTTTCTTTTTTTTATATATTTTTAAGATGAGGTCCTATTTGATTTCCCTGATTTTATACAGTGCCTGATGGAGTCAAATTAACTGGGGAAGTAGCGAGTAAATGACTGAAGCAGCACTGTTAGTTTACACATTTCTTATACCTCAATGTATTTATTTTTTCTCATTACTCTAACAGTACACAGACATTAACATTTCAATTCAATTTGAAAATAGGTGTTGGAAAAGGTGGTGGTGCTGAGAATGTCCTCAATGGCACTCCTGGGGCCAAGTCCAGGACAGTGCCAGAGCGGCACTCCTGGGGAGGAGGAGGAGGACGGAAAGGTGAGGGGTATAGTGGGTGGAGAGGAGGAACAGGAGGAATGGTGTAGTTGATGGGGAGGAGTACGAAAAGTGTGGAGGTAGAGAAGTTGTAAGAGCGGGGAGGTGTTAGGGGGGGGGGACTACGCTGGATAATCTCGCCTCCCCCCCTCTCTATTCTTCCTTCAACTCCCTTAGAGTAATTGACCCTAGTTGCTGTGGAAGGTGTTGGAGGTCATGGTGGTGGTATCAGTGATGGTTGCGTGTGGTATTGGTAACTGTGATAATTACATTGGTAATTATGTTTACTGTCATAACCTGGATAACTAGAACCTGTAAAACAAGAGCTACCAAGCCAATGATAACATTAGGAATACTATAGTAGGCCTATTGGTCCATGCTAGGCAGGTTCAGCTCACACCCACTCTCATACCCGTCCAACCTATAAAGCTACCCAAAGTTCTTACTGCCAGTGACGCTGCCTGGGATTTGTTCCACTTAATACAACTGTATTGCTACAACAGTACTTCCCGATATATTTTCTAAATCTAAATTTGTCCAACAAGATGAAGAATTAGACACAAGTGCAATATCTGGATATTTTTATTGTAGACGTTTCGCCATCCAGTGGCTTTGTCATTATAAATTCAAGGACATAACTGGACGACTGGAAAAGTATAATGTGTTATCTAAGCCAAGAAGAGTGGGAATGAGTATGGGTGACGGAGAGATGAGAGGGGAAGAGTGTTAGTGGAAAGGTTAGAGGTAGAGAGTGTGTCTTGGTGAAGTTAGTGGAAGTGAAGACTTGAGAGCGAGTTTTGGTGGAGAGGCGTGAGAGAGAGGTGGTATTGGTGAAGATGTAAGAGAGGGAGGGAGAGAGGTAGGAGATGGAGGGAATGGAAAGAGAGGGATGATGGGAGGGAGGGGGTGGAAGGGGTAGTCATCGCGTGCCTCCTCAGTCAGTTACACTGACACACTATTTCCCCTCAAATGGAAACCAATTTAAGGACAAGTTGTGAAGATGGTGGTGGTGGTGGTGGTGATAGGGTAGTGTCATGATGGTGGAGATGGTGTGAAGACGATGATGATGAAATGATAATTTAAAGAAAAGAGGAGGAGAAATGGGGAAATAGTAATGGGTGGGGGTGTACCACCATTCCAAAGTGATTATTTCCTCGCCATGTTCAAATTGTCAGTTCATCTTAGAGCTCAACCATAAGGCCAAATAACACTTACGAATCATGATATTTTAAATCTTATGGGCCAATTAGCGCTCGAGGAGTGTCTGGCACTTGAGCGCGACGTTTGAGCACTACTTTGCACTTGAATACCGTTAAGTTCACCACTTTGTGTTGTCCTTGAGGGCCAGCTGGTACTGAAGTGTCTTGGTTCAGGGCGAAATTTATATTAAGTGTTGCAAAAATGCTACTTGAGTGTGTGTGTGGCTTGTGTTACTGTTACTTATGTGTAACAACGTCACTTGAGTGTTACCTGTGTTGCTCGAGAGCATTGTGTTTCGTGTGTTTTTGGGCTACACTCTCTCTAGCGCGATCTTCAACAATACAATTGAAACAGGACATGTGCGTGAGTGTATAAAAACGGCAAGTGTTGTCTGAATATTTCAGAAAGGGGACAACCAGGAAACATCAGACTACAGATCAGTGTCACTGACAAGGATAGTATAAAAGGTCGTCAGCGGGTTCATAAACAAAAGCCAGCACGATTTTAGAGATAGTTAATCCTGTTTCATACATCTGGGAAAGAAAGGTGATACGGTAACAAAAATTAGGTGTGTGTGTGTGTGTGTGTGTTAGAGAGAGAGAGAGAAGGGGGGGGGGATGGGTGGACTGTATATTTTTGGACTAAGAAGCCTTCAGTACAGTACCTCACAAGAGACTGGGATAACAAGAGGCAGCGATAACGGGGGAAAATACTAGTTACCTAGATACCTGGAGTCTCTTCCGAAGGACACCGGTCACAGACCAGGCCTCCTGGTTGCTTGATCGATCAAGCTTATTAGTGCTCACCGCCCGCAGTCCAGCGTATACACAACTCACCTGATAAGGAACTGTTTTGAGGAATCTGTCGAATTTCATCTTGACAACTCGGCGGGTTTGTTGGTGACCCTCTTCATGCATGAAGAGTGTTGAGTCGTCGTCTTTTAACATCTTTTAAGTACTCTCTCAGCGTACTCATAGCTTCCCTTTTCATTGAGAGTATTTTGCACCGTCTGCCAAGCCTCTTGTGCTTATAAGTAGTATATTCCAGGTGTGAATTATGATGTATCTTTCTCTTCTACTTTCCCGAGAGTGCAGTTCGAGGGACTTTAAGCACTTCCAGTAATTTAGGTGCTTGACCGAGTTTATACGAGTTAGTGAATACTAACAGGAAGGAAACAACTAGGGTCAATACTGGGCCCAGCAGCTTTGCAAATTAAAATTGTTGTTAGTTGAAGAGACATCGGTATACAATTACAGTAATTAGATCAAATTGTTTACTTGTACAGAGAGAGAGAGAGAGAGAGAGAGAGAGAGAGAGAGAGAGAGAGAGAGAGAGAGAGAGAGTGTGTGTGTGTGCAGTGTAGGGATGAGTGACGTGTGGGTATAGGGGGTCATGTCTCCGTGTTGGATAGCACTTTCTTCCCCACCAACCAAAACAAATCATCCTGCTGGCAGGTGAAACTTCTAGGGCGAAACTCATGTCCAGGGCGAAGAACGTCTCGCCCTTCAGAGTGTCGCCAGAACCGCGTGAGAGGGGCGGGAGGGGAAGGTCTGCAGGTGGTGCTGGAGATCTTGAGCCCGATGAATATATCTTCTGGTATATACATCTGCAGCGTTCTGGTATATACATCTGCAGCATTCTGGTATATACATCTGCAGCATTCTGGTATATACATCTGCAGCGTTCTGGTATATGCATCTGCATCATTCTGGTATATACATCTGCATCATTCTGGTATATACATCTGCAACATTCATACATGATCCTCACTGACCATTTAAATTAAGTTTAGATTGTCCCATAAACAATTACTTAAAACACACAAAGAATCTTTCCTCATCCATTGCACCTTTCCCCTTTACCATTCCTCTCCACCCAACCACACTTCTCCCCCACCCCATTATTTTCCCCTTGCACTCAACCATGTTCCCTTTCTTACCCCATCACCCTCTTCCTCCATCCAGACATCTCTTTCTCACCACCATCCTCCAACACTGGCCTCCATCACCCTCAGCTGTATATGAACTCTTCACCAACTGTTAAAAAGTTTGTTGGAGAATCCTGCCTGCGTGTTTGGCATTCCTAAGGAATACAAAAATACAGAGAATACAGAGAGGTGTTGCGAGCATAACTATGGCACTTGAATCTTTGTGTTGTGCTCCAGAAACGCTTTTAAAACTGTGTTAGACTGGCGGCTGTGTTGTGATTGAGGGGGTCGAGTCTCTGCTCCTGCCACCGCCTCTCAAACTCTTCACCAACATACACACCAAATTCCTGGTCTCGTGAACTCTACTGCTGGAATTATGTATATAAAGTGCTTGCGAACCTTCCTCATCCTGATCATTCCATTCCCTAACCACTCTTAGAAGGAATGGTCCTCAAGGTGCAGGTGTGGATTGTGAGTGTCAGGGCCCACAGCCTTGGAGAACTAAATAAAAAGGTCGCGGGGGCGTTGACCCCCGGAATACCCACCAGGTAAACTCCAGGTGATTTCTTAAGACTTAAATATTCTGCTTCTCCTACTAACTTTTTTTTTACACACAAATACTGTTAAACTAAATAAAATACATCTTGACTTCTCTGTATCTCTTTTCAAACACTATGTTTGCCTTATCGATTCTTCGAAATATCTTTTATGTCGTGGTCATGGTCCCTAGTTTTTCTCTCTCCAATATTGAGAGGTTTGGTTCCTTTAGCAATTGTTTTCATAGTTCAGTTCTGTCGTTCCCATCGAGACTGATTTATGACGTTCGTATCAACCTGCCGAGAGTTCCTGGATCGTTACCTCACTGCTCGGTTGCTGGCATGATCACACACACTACTGGTATTGAATGATCAGGAACTGTCTGAAGGAGTCCGCCAAGTTTCCTCCGGAAGACAGCCAGAGGCCTCTTGGTAATTCCCCTTTTATATGACAGGAGGGTGCTCAGAATCTGAACTCTTTGCATTTGTTATTGCTTAGTGTACTTGTTGCACCCCTTAGTGTACTTAGTTTACCTATTGCACCCTTGCTTTTCAGTGGATGTCACAGTGTTATTGTTTCTCCTTGTACCCGTGGAGATGTGGTGCGTGATCTTACGGCTTCCTGTATGACAGATTCCTTTAGTGTCATAACGTCTGTCTTTGTTGCTCGAATGTTCTCTGGCTCTCTTTGGTCTGTCATCTGTTAGCTCACTCCTTCCTTCAGCCTTGTTGGTCTGTCTCCTTCCTTCTTTCATCATCTTTATCACTTCTTTATGATCGTTGTCCTCTCGTTGCTAATGTTTGGTTCAGTGTTGGTCTCTGATGCTGTATCCTCTTCGAGTTCTCCAACTGGTTGTTTATTTGTTATTTTTGGTTGTACGTGTACCTTCACATGTTATCTTTGGTTGTACGCGTACCTTCACATGTTATCTTTGGTTGTACGTGTACCTTCACATGTTATCTTCGGTTGTACGTGTACCTTCACATGTTATCTTTGGTTGTACGTGTACCTTCACATGTTATCTTTGGTTGTACGTGTACCTTCACATGTTATCTTTGGTTGTACGCGTACCTTCACATGTTATCTTTGGTTGTACGTGTACCTTCACATGTTATCTTCGGTTGTACGTGTACCTTCACATGTTATCTTCGGTTGTACGTGTACCTTCACATGTTATCTTTGGTTGTACGTGTACCTTCACATGTTATCTTCGGTTGTACGTGTACCTTCACATGTTATCTTTGGTTGTACGTGTACCTTCACATGTTATCTTTGGTTGTACGTGTACCTTCACATGTTATCTTTGGTTGTACGCGTACCTTCACATGTTATCTTTGGTTGTACGTGTACCTTCACATGTTATCTTCGGTTGTACGTGTACCTTCACATGTTATCTTCGGTTGTACGTGTACCTTCACATGTTATCTTTGGTTGTACGTGTCCCTTCACATGTTATCTTTGGTTGTACGTGTACCTTCACATGTTATCTTTGGTTGTACGTGTACCTTCACATGTTATCTTTGGTTGTACGTGTACCTACACGTGTTATCTTTGGTTGTACGTGTACCTACACGTGTTATCTTTGGTTGTACGTGTACCTTCACATGTTATCTTTGGTTGTACGTGTACCTTCACATGTTATCTTTGGTTGTACGTGTACCTTCACATGTTATCTTTGGTTGTACGTGTACCTTCACGTGTTATCTTTGGTTGTACGTGTACCTTCACATGTTATCTTTGGTTGTACGTGTACCTTCACATGTTATCTTCTCTTATGTGTCCTCTGGTTACACCTGCTGTGTGTGTGTATTAACTGAGTTGTACTAACGAATTTGTGTTTAAAGGCGTTGAAAGACTGTTCCTGGCCCCACCTTAGATTATTTTGATAAGCATCACTGATTTCTGACCTTTTGTGCATTATCACATCTATTCTTGAAGCTGTGTATTGAAAGCCTCCACCACTGCTTCATCCAAGTCATTCCACTTTTCAACAAGCCTGAGACTTAAGAAATATTACTTGGCATCCCTGTGGTTCATCTGTGTCTTCAGCTCTCACCTGTGTCCCCTTGATCCTGGTCCACTTAATTTAAGCAGCCTGTTCCTGTGGACTGTACTCACCTATTTGTACTCACCTATTTGTGGTTGCAGGGGTCGAGTCTTAGCTCCTGGCCCCGCCTCTTCACCGGTTGCTACTGGGCCCTCTCTCTCCCCGCTCCATGAGCTTTATCAAACCTCGTCTTAAAACTGTGTATGGTTCCTGCCTCCACTACGTCATTTTCTAGGCTATTCCACTGCCTTACAACTCTATGACTGAAGAAATACTTCCTAATATCTCTCTGACTCATTTGTGTCTTCAACTTCCAATTGTGGCCTCTTGTTTCTGTGTCCCCTCCCTGGAACATCCTGTCTTTGTCCACCTTGTCTATTCCACGCAGTATTTTATATGTCGTTATCATGTCTCCCCTGACCCTCCTGTCCTCCAGTGTCGTCAGGCCGATTTCCCTTAATCTTTCTTCATAGGACATTCCCCTTAGCTCTGGAACTAACCTTGTGGCAAACCTTTGTACTTTCTCTAGTTTCTTGACGTGCTTTATCAAGTGCGGGTTCCAAACAGGTGCTGCATACTCCAGTATGGGCCTGACATACACAGTGTACAGTGTCTTGAACGATTCCTTACTAAGGTATCGGAATGCTGTTCTCAGGTTTGCCAGGCGCCCATATGCTGCAGCAGTTATCTGATTGATGTGTGCTTCCGGAGACATGCTCGGTGTTATACTCACCCCAAGATCTTTCTCCTTGAGTGAGGTTTGCAGTCTTTGGCCACCTAGCCTATACTCTGTCTGTGGTCTTCTGTGCCCTTCCCCTATCTTCATGACTTTGCATTTGGCAGGATTAAATTCGAGAAGCCATTTGCTGGACCAGGTGTCCAGTCTGTCCAGGTCTCTTTGAAGTCCTGCCTGGTCCTCATCAGATTTAATTCTCCTCATTAACTTCACATCATCTGCAAACAGGGACACTTCTGAGTCTAACCCTTCCATCATGTCGTTCACATATACCAAAAATAGCACTGGTCCTAGGACCGACCCCTGTGGGACCCCGCTCGTCACAGGTGCCCACTGTGATACATCATTACGTACCATGACTCGTTGTTTCCTCCCTGTCAGGTATTCTCTGATCCATTGCAGTGCCCTTCCTGTTATATGCGCCTGATGCTCTAGCTTCTGCACTAATCTCTTGTGAGGAACTGTGTCAAAGGCCTTCTTGCAGTCCAAGAAGATGCAATCAACCCACCCCTCTCTCTCGTGTCTTACTTCTGTTATTTTATCATAAAACTCCAGAAGGTTTGTGACACAGGATTTGCCTTCCGTGAATCCGTGCTGGTTGGCATTTATACTCTTGTTCAGTTCCAGGTGCTCCATCACTCTCCTCCTGATAATCTTCTCCATAATTTTGCATACTATACACGTCAATGACACAGGTCTATAGTTTAGTGCCTCTTTTCTGTCTCCTTTTTTAAAAATGGGAACTACATTTGCCGTCTTCCATACCTCAGGTAGTTGCCCAGTTTCCAGGGACGTGTTGAAGATTGTGGTAAGTGGCACGCACAACATATCTGCTCCCTCTCTAAGGACCCACGGGAGATGTTGTCCGGTCCCATTGCCTTTGAGGTATCGATGTCCCTTAGCAGTTTCTTCACCTCCTCCTCATCTGTATGTATGTCGTCCAACACTTGTTGGTGTATTCCTTGCTGGTGTCCCCATCTGGTCTGTCCCCCCAGAGTCCTTACTGTCTCTACTGTAAATACTTCCTTAAATCTCGTGTTGAGCTCCTCACATACCTCTTGATCGTTTCTTGTGAGTTCTTCACCTTCTTTCCTCAGCCTTATCACCTGGTCCTTGACTGTTGTCTTCCTCCTAATGTGGCTATACAGCAGTTTCGGGTCAGATTTGACTTTCGATGCTATGTCGTTTTCATACTGTCGCTGGGCCTCCCTCCTTATCTGTGCATACTCGTTTCTGGCTCTTCTACTAATCTCCTTGTTTTCCTGGGTCCTATGCCTCCTGTACCTTTTCCATTCTCTGTTGCACTTAGTTTTTGCCTCCCTACACCTTCGGGTAAACCAAGGACTCGTTTTGGTCTTCCTATTATTTCTGTTTCCCTTGGGAACAAAACTTTCCTCTGCCTCCTTGCACTTTGTTGCCACATATTCCATCATCTCGTTTACTGATTTTCCTACCATTTCTCTGTCCCACTGAACCTCCTGCAGGAAGTTTCTCATACCTGTGTAGTCCCCCCTTTTATAGTTTGGCCTGTCCCCTTCAGTTCCTGTTACCTTCTCCACTTGTAACTCTACTATATAATCAAAACTCAGAACCACGTGATCGCTAGCTCCAAGGGGCCTCTCATAAGTGATGTCTTCAATGTCTGAACTGCTCAGGGTGAACACAAGATCCAGTCTTGCTGGCTCATCCTCCCCTCTCTCTCTGGTTGTGTCCCTGACATGTTGATGCATGAGGTTTTCAAGTACCACATCCATCATCTTGGCTCTCCATGTTTCGGGACCCCCATGTGGCTCCAGGTTTTCCCAGTCGATCTCCCTGTGGTTGAAATCGCCCATTACCAGTAACTTTGCTCTGCTCGAGTGAGCTCTTCTTGCCACCTCAGCCAGTGTGTCCACCATCACCCTGTTGTTTTCTTCGTACTCCTCTCTTGGCCTCCTGCAGTTCTGTGGTGGGTTATACATCACTCCAATGACTACTTTGTTCTCCGGACTGAATTGTACCTACAATGTAGTCTCTTTCT
>NC_069432.1:41640029-41738027 GCF_026875155.1 Cherax quadricarinatus
GTTCTGAAGATAGTAAGGAAAACAATGTTGGGACACTTGAAGAGAAGATTACAGGAAACCAGCATCGATTTAGGGTTGGAAAATCCTTTCATACGTAACTGCTGAAATTCCAGGAGAGTGACAGTAATGAAACAAGACAGGGGAGGCCTGGTTTGGGAGGACTGCGTCTTCTTGAACTGCAGGAAAGCATTTGATACAGTACCACACCAGTGAGTAATCCAGAAATTAGAGAAACATCAGGTTTAAAATACTGTTCTAGTGGGCCAGGGAGTACCTGAATCACAAAGTAGAGAGTAACAGTAAAGGATGAGACATCAGAACTGACGATAGTAACGAATGGGGTTCTGCAAGGATCAGTTCTAAGACCACTACGAGTGACCTGCCAGAGGACATAGTCCTACGTGTCACTGTCAATGATATAGAACCAAAAAGAAGAATAAGAACAGGAGAGGGCAGTGATAAACTCCAGGGAGACCTCAACGGCCTAGAGATGTGGACATATAAGTGGCATCTCGAGTCCAACTCGAACAAATGTGAAGTCACGCTAATTGCATAAACAGAGAACAGACCGGACTCAGATTACAACATGGGCGGAGAGAAGTTGCAAATATTAGAGAATGGAAGGACCTGGAGATGAATATAACACCAAACATATCGCCAGAATTGCACTTAAAGATTATAACGTCCGTAGCATATGCTAGATTAGCAAACCTCAGAATAGCATCGAAGAACTTGAAGAATCCTTGAGAACCTTATTATACACGACATGCTTTAGGCTAATCATTGAGTACGCGGCTCCAGCATGAAGCCTACGCCTGGTCAAGCAAGTCAAGAAACTCAGAAAGATCCAATATTCCAGGTCATTCGTTATCTCTAGGCTGGAATATTGCTCTGTGTAAACGGCCTCCTTCAAAGCGAGTGAAATGGCAAAGCTGGAAAATGTACAGAGAACCTTCATAGTTCGTGTGAACTCGGTCAAACCCCTAAATTATTGGGAGTGCCTGAAGTCCCTAGAACTGGAGGGATTGGTACCAAGGCTGCACCCCGAAATTACTATTTTTAAACACAAGAGCCTTGGCATGTGAGAGGAGAACATGAGACATGATTACTACATACAAAATCCTCGGAGGAAGTGCTAACGTAGATAGAGGCAGACTGAATTAAGTGGACCAGGATCAAGGGAACACATGTGGAAGCCGAAGACAAATGAACCATAGGGATGTCAGAAGTATTTCTTTAGTCTCAGGGTGGTTGAAAAGTGGAATGACTTGGATGAGGCAGTGATGGAGGCGAACTCAGAACAGCACAAGAGGTCAGAAATTAGTGATGCCGATCAAAGTAGTCTAGGCGGAGCCAGGAGCTGAATTCCAACCCCAAGATTGAGTACAAGGTGCACATGAGGTGTGGAGGTCAAGTTCAGTGGAGAGGTGGGTCAGGTTCAGTCACTGGCCCAGGGTCCTCCGGGTCAAGGTCAGTGAAAGGATTGGTCTGGTGGGCCAGGTTCAGTCACTGGCCCAGGGTCCGCCACGCTCCCACTGTTGACATTCCTCCCACTGGCTTATCGACTTAACACTGTGAACGCCTCCACCTGTTTGGCAGGTCACTCTCAATCCTCCCAGGGTCTCTCTCTCTCTCTCTCTCTCTCTCTCTCTCTCTCTCTCTCTCTCTCTTCCCTAATACACCTTAAGTTTGAACGGAATTATAAATAAGAGTTGCCACATTATATTTTACAAGCTAAGAGCTGTAATCTAGCCTCTGGTAATTTTAAAGTTCTTGCCTAAGAGTATCTTTATTATAGTGGTACAGGGTGAATTTAGAACCATCGGTGAGCCAGAGCTCTCATTTGCTCCGTTGCCTTGATCTTTCAAAGTAAATATATGCTGTGAATGAAAGGTCTGAGACTTACTCCAGGAATGAATGATAGTTGATATTATTATTATTATAATCAAAAAGAAGCACTAAGCCAATGATAGTTGATAGAATGCTTCTAGGAAGGTACCATGGGAAGATACCGCCAGGGTAACACTGCTAAAGACTGCTCGCCATGTTGTATAAATGTTGACTTCTGACTGTACGAGGAAGTCTTGCTAGGCGAGTAACTTCGAAAATACTGGCCTTGTTCGCATCTCTAATGCTGGAGTTCGGGGTAAACCTGATGGTTTTTCGGAGGGTCAACGCCCCCTTGGCCCTGTCCCAGACTAAGCTTCCTGGTGGATCTGTGCCTGATTAATCAGGTTATTAATGCTGGTCTCACGCAGGAACCAATTTGAGGAACTTATCAAATTACCTCTTGGAGAGAGCGAGATATCTACCTACCTGGAGTGTATTCCGGGGATCAACGCCCCTCGGCCTGATGGATCAGGGCCTGATTAACCAGGCTGTTACTATTTGCCGCACGTAGTCCAACGTACGAACCACAGCCCGGACCTCAGGTATATGTCCAGCTCCCTCTTAAAGACAACCAGGGGTCTATTGGTTATTTCCCTTATGGCTGGTGAGAGGCTGTTGAAGAATCTTGGGCCCCTGACACTTATTGTGTTTTCTCTTAGTGTACCAATGGCGCCCCTACTTTTCACTGGAGGTATGTTGCATCGCCTGCCAAGTCTTTTGCTTTGGTAGGGAGTGATTTCTCTGTGCAGATTAGGGACCAGTCCTTCTAGGATCTTCCAGGTGTAGATTATGATGCATGTGTCTCGCCTGCGCTCCAGTGAGTACAAGTCGAGTATTTCCAAGCGTCTCCAGTAGTTAAGGTGAATATAAATGGTATAAAATACCGACACAATGGAAACATTAACAAACATGCAGTTTAATGTGATCCTTTATTGACAACGTTTCGCCCACACTAAAAAGCCCACTGTGTGGGCGAAACGTTGTCAATAAAGGATCACATTAAACTGCATATGTGTTTGTTTCCAGTAGTTAAGGTGTTTGATGCAGTTAAGGTTCTCTGTACATTCTCTAGATCTGCAATTTCACCTGCCTTGAATGGAGATGTTAATGTACAACAGTATTCCAGCCTAGAGAGAATAAGTGATTTAAAAAGGATCATCATTGGTTTCGCATCTCTTGTCTTGAATGTTCTCATTATCCATCCTATCAGTTTCTTCACCGATTTTACATTACTTTTCCGTTCTATTGTGTTATTAGAGTTTGTAGTACACTCATTTCTAGTTATTATTTCCTCCAGTTTTCCATAACGGAGTAGTTGGAATTTGTCTTCATTGAACATCATATTGTTGATAATTCTTCCCATGTACGAAGGGCGTTGAAAAATCTGGGACCTCTGACACTTGTCGAGTTGTTATAATGTGTTCATAAAGATGGAACACCTTACAAGGTCCTCTGTGCTTTCCCCGAAGACTGAGATAAGATGAGAGGCCAGGTATCAAAGAGAGTGACAGTGTGAGCAAACTAATACCCTGTAAAAAGTATTGCCGCCATTGCTTGTGTATTAGTGTGATACACTCCTTAATGTTGCAAGGTTCTTGACTGACTGACATCCAAGGCTTATGTTGGTCTTAAGCGCTAAAGTCTGTCACCTCAGATTTTCTTCACTGCTGAATGTTAACTTCTTCCATTTCTCCCACACCAGAATGGCTCATCCCAGATTAAAATAGTCAGGTAATCCAATAATTCCATCTTGCTGCCTAGTGGTCACCACTATCAGTTATAGTTACATCAGTGGCACAGGTCATCACTTTTCCCAGACAGAGAGAAAGTGTAAGCTTGTGTTAGTACACTATAGCACTGCCTGGTGGCACTGATTATTTAGGCTTGGGCACCTAGCAGGCTGTGTGCCATTATGAACCAGTGTGTCATGTTGAGGGTAGTCACTGATAGGTGTACATTGGTAGAATCCTAGTGTTTGTTAGTGCAGGAGGCACTGCAGGGGCACACCTCTCAGAACACAACGTCTCTTCTCTCCTCTCTCTCTTTCTCTCACACATGATTCTTCTGAAGACTGCCGGCGGTTCTGTTGAAGTCATTAGGGACGCTGCAACTGTCCTCCCCTCCGTTTCTTTCCCCTTATCACCCCATCACTCCCGCTAACCGGTCCTTCCTCCCTCGATATTCTTGATTCCCTCTCCTCCACCTAATCCTCAACAACATCTACCACTAAACATCCTCCATCATACTTCCCCAACATCTACCACTCACACACCCTGCCATCATCACTTCCCACATTACTCACTCCACACACCCGCCATCATTCACCTTCCCAACATCTACACTCCACACACCTGCCATCATCACCTTCCCCAACATTACACTCACACACCTGCCATCATCACCTTCCCAACATCTACCACCTCACACCACTGCCATCAGGCACCTTCCCAACATCTACCACCTCACACACACCCTGGGCCCTATCACCTTCCCAACATCTACCACCTCGACACACCCCCCATCATCAAACCCTTCCACATCTACCCCTCCACACACCCTGCCATCAGCACCTTCCCCAACTTTTACCACTCCACACACCCCTGCCCTCAGCACCTTCCCCCAACATCTAACACCTCCACACACCCTGCCATCATCACCTTCCCCAACATTACCCCTCCACCACCCTGCCATCAGCACCTCCCCAAAATCTACCCCTCCAACACCCTGCCATAGCCCTTCCCAAACTACCCCCTCCACACATCCTGCATCATCACCCTTCCCCCAAACCCACCCCCTCCACACCCCTGCCCTCTCACCCCCCCGACATCTACCACTCCACACACCCCCCATCAGCCCTTCCCCCAAAATCTACCCCTCCAACCCCCTGCCCTCTCACCTTTCCCCCAAAACCCCCACCCCACACCCTGCCATCAGCACCCCCCCAAATCTCCACCCCCACCACCCTTTTCCCTATCACCTTTCCCCCAAAATCTCCACCTCAACACACCCTCCACGCCCTTTCCCCCATCTACCCCCTCCACACACCCTGCCATCGCACTTCCCCCCACCACCTCCCACACCCTGCCATCATCACCTTCCCCAACATCTACCACCTCCACACACCCTGCCATCATCACCTTCCCCAACATTACCACCTCCACACACCCTCCCATCAGCACCTTCCCCAACATCTACCACCTCCACACACCCTGCCATCAGCAACCTTCCCCAACATCTACCACCTCACACACCCTGCCATCATCACCTTCCCCAACATCTACCACCTCCACACACCCTGCCATCATCACCTTCCCCAACATCTACCACCCCCACACACCCTGCCATCATCACCTTCCCCAACATCTACCACCTCACACACCCTGCCATCATCACCTTCCCCAACATCTACCACCTCCACACATCCTGCCATCATCACCTTCCCCAACATCTACCACCTCCACACACCTGCCATCATCACCTTCCCCAACATCTACCACCTCCACACACCCTGCCATCATCACCTTCCCCAACATCTACCACCTCCACACACCCTGCCATCAGCACCTTCCCCAACATCTACCACCTCCACACACCCTGCCATCATCACCTTCCCCAACATCTACCACCTCCACAAAACCCTGCCATCATCACCTTCCCCAACATCTACCACCTCCACACACCCTGCCATCATCACCTTCCCCAACATCTACCACCTCCACACACCCTGCCATCATCACCTTCCCCAACATCTACACCTCCACACACCCTGCCATCATCACCTTCCCCAACATCTACCACCTTCCACACACCCTGCCATCATCACCTTCCCCAACATCTACCACCTCCACACACCCTGCCATCATCACCTTCCCCAACATCTACCACCTCCACACACCCTGCCATCATCACCTTCCCCAACATCTACCACCTCCACACACCCTGCCATCATCACCTTCCCCAACATCTACCACCTCCACACACCTGCCATCATCACCTTCCCCAACATCTACCCCCTCCACACACCCTGCCATCATCACCTTCCCCAACATCTACCACCTCCACCACACCCTGCCATCATCCCCTTTTCCCCAACATCTACCACCTCCACACACCCTGCCATCATCACCTTCCCCAACATCTACCACCTCCACACACCCTGCCATCATCACCTTCCCCAACAGCGCCAGTAACTATTCATGACTGCATTGTTGTGCATAAATATATGTTCGTACTTATATATTATGTCATCCACACCTCTCTCACTCTTCATCTCCCCCCCCCGTCCCAGACCAGGTCTCCTGGTGGGTCAAGGCCTGATCAACCAGGTTGTTACTGCTGGCCACACACAGTCCAGTATACGAATCACAGCAAAGGGTCTGTTGATAATGCCCCTTATATATGATGAGAGACTTATCAACAGTCGTGGACCTCTTACAGTTATGACACCAAGTCAAGTAACGTTATCTAATAAATTATTTAAAGTATCTGCTAGGGAAGTTTGATTCCTTAAGGAGACTGAGAGCATAGGATTGTGATGACGCCAGGTTGATCAGGTCCTGATCCACCACGAGGTCTGGTCATGGACCGGGCCGCGGGGGCGTTAACCCCCAGAACACCCTCCGGGTATGCCATGCTGCAGTACTGGGAGTTTGAGATACAACCAGAAGTACTACAAAGACGACTTCAAGAACGTGTCAGTAAACAAAGGTTGAATACTTTCCATAGAGTTATGTCTGGGAAGGAAGAATACAGTGTGTTCTGGGAGGCACTCAGAATAATGTTGACTCTCCTAGGGACAGTCACATGTTGAGAGGAGGTTTGCAGTCCAGGAAGATAACCATCGTTCACTTGTCTCGAGGCCTATCTTCACAGTATAGGCCTCGAGACAAGTGAACGATGGTGTGATGAAGTGTGAGATACATGACATCCCAGTCAGCAAAGACACATTACAGTCCTGTAGACACTCAACAATGAACTATTTAATATCTCCTGAAACAGAAGAAAAGAAAAAGGCTGGTGAGGAGAGGATGCAAATATTGATAGAAAATGTAGAATAATGAAAAAAACGGGCAAAGAAAGAGAAAATGGAGTGGCCGAGTTGCTAGAAAAATCCGGTCAACTCAGTAGACAAGCAGAGAAGAAACAACAGAAACAACAGAAGAAGACAAGACGCTCTGAGAAGTAATGTCAAGGAGACAACTTACAGAGGAAAACAAAGAAACTGAAGTTGAAAAAAACAAAACAAAAATAAAATGATCATAACATTAACAGCGCTGAAATACTTGTAACATACTTGTTATTCTCCTGAAATTGTAATTTTTTTTGCTGTTATAGGTTTTGTGAACGAGATAATTACAGTTGTTCACTAATCTCATGAATCTGTTCTAGTCGATGATGCTGTATTTCTCTTAAATCATATTTTTAGAAAAATATATTTTTTAGTTTATAATGTATCAAAGCACTTGACACTTGACACAAACGTAAATTCATGACCACAAAGTTACATTTGTGAAATAATGTAAATTGTAATGTTCTTCCTTAATCTGATTATAAATTTGAATATAGACCAGCCTAGTCTAGTGTTTGTAATGTAGATACGTAAGTACATGTTGAGGAAGGCATGGGAGGCTGTGAGGGCAGGTTGGAGGCTGAGGGACTCATTACCTTAAACTCCTCATCTCCCACCTTTCTTCTCTATTGGACTGAAGAAGGCACTTGAGTAGCGAAATGTTTCCTCAGTAAAGATTCCCAGATGTTGCACAAGTGTCTCATTCTTCAATTTGTCGGCTTTCTAAACCATTTACATCACAAGTTGGAGGCCGCAGAGTAGTGAAATACTGGCAGGGATATTTTTTTAATTTTACCATGGGAATTTTTAAATCGATCTTCTGCGGCAACCATGATAACTCTCTACCTCTTGTTTCTTCGTGTTTCTGTATTGGTTTACGTTGTGATCTCTCTTGACCTCAGATACATTTGATTCTACCCTGGAAGAGGGAGTCTTGACCTCGATCTGTATCAAGTTTGTTCCTGGCGGAGGTTGTCATCCAGTGTACTCTTGAAGACGACTTTTTCAGTATTTCTGATATCTGTTGATAGTATGTTGAACAGTCTAGGCACACGGATGCTGACACAGTGTTTTCTCATTGTACTCACGGCGCCCTTGCTTTCCATTTGGCTCTACATTTCTTTGTCACTCACTCCAGTACGTTGATATGGTATTGTATTTCTCACTCCAGTATGTTATGGTAGTGTATCTCTCACTGTAGTACGACGTTGTTATGGAAGTGTGTAGGTCTGGAACCCGGACCTTTATAATACCCCAGTGTTTTCCATGTATATAATATGTATCTCTCTCTCCTACACTCCAGAGAGTACAAGTTCAGTACCTTCAAGCGTGCCCAGTAGTTTTAATAAGTTATTGATTTTATGACAGCTACAAGTGACCTCTGTATCTGTTCCAGCTCTGATAACTTTTCCATTTTATTATCATGATCATCATCTCTCGACGAGATGATGATCATGATAATAATAATATAATAATAAAATTAATAATTGAAATGCAACAATTTTTTTTGGACATGAGAGTTATGAGATTCATATTTGTTATCGTTCATTTTTTCCCCATGAGAAATATTTCATAACCTGCCCTATTTTGGCCTGAAACCCAACACACACAACTCGTACGTCGAAAAAAAATCACCATATATATATATACACACAGTAACTGGGATATAAAATATATATGCCTGTCTGCGCTCCATACCGACAAAAAAATGGAATTTCATAAGTTATTGTTCGATCTGAATGAAAGTTTGTGTTTATAACAATAACTGACCAACACTGTTCCCTAATTATATTATTTTATTATGCTGTTATTATTGTTATTTTATTATTATGCTGTTATTATTACTATTATTAATACTGATATTATTATCTCACACACACACATACACATACACACACATATACACACACATATACACACACACACACACTATACACACACACACACACACACACACACACACACACACACCACACACACACATATACACACACACACACACACACACATATACACACACATACACACATATACACACACACACACACACACACACACACACACATATACCACACACACACACACACACATATACACACACACACACAACATACACACATATACACACACATATCACACACACACACACATATACACCACACACACACACACACACACACACACACACACACACACACACACATATACACACACACACACACACACACATATAACACACACACACACACATACACACATATACACACACACACACACACACACACACACACACACATATACACACACATATACACACACACACACATATACACACACACACATATACACACATATACACATACACACACATACACACACACACATACACACACGTACACACACACACACACACACATACACACACACACACACACACACACACACACACACACACACACACACACACACACAGGCCTCCTTTTCCTCTCGCCAGAAGCAACAGGATTAATTATAATTGAATCTCAACTGCTATTTTTATAGCACATTGTAAACTATGATATTAAATGACTGATTATCCTAAGATTACCCCCTGGAGAGGGGAGAGAGGGAAGTGGGGGAAAGAAAGAGAGGGGGTGGAGTGGGAGAGGGAATAGAGAATGGGTAATTGGCATTGTTAGAATGAAATGATAGAATGTGAGAGTAGGTGGGTGCTGGGAGTGAGAGTAGGTGGGTGCTGGGAGTGAGAGTAGGTGGGTGCTGGGAGTGAGAGTAGGTGGGTGCTGGGAGTGAGAAACGGAAGTACACAACTGTTCCTCATCATTTCTCTTTTTCAGCTCTCACATCCATACATCGCTGTATTCAACATAAACCGTCTTATACCAGCCATACACCGAGTGTGTGTGGAGGACACACACACACACACACACACACACACACACACACACACACTCACACTCGTGTTACTCTAAGATTAATTACTAAGAGACTTAATATTAACACTCCAGCATGTTTAACTAAGACGAGATTTAAAAAAAAGTCAGAATTCGCTGCAATTAGACGGTAAATTGTGAAGGTAGAGACTCGCAGATACATAGACGTAGTTGGCAGCGTATAATCAGCTCTCACACTGAGGTCCGTGGTTCGATCCCCTGTATGGGTAGAAAAATTAGACCATGTTTCTTTGAAAAACGTGCTGTCCATGTTCACCTATCAGTAAAATAGGTACATGGGTGTTAAGTGGTGTGGGTCGCATCCTGGGACAAAACTGACCTAATTTGCGGTAAATGCTGTACATAACAAGGGGCTTTATATATATTAGTATGTCATTGATGTCAGGATTGTATACCTTGTACATGTAATTGTAGAAATAAACGTTACTGAAACAGTGAAGGATGTGGTTGACGGTGATTGATGGTGGTTGACATGGTTGATGGTTGACGGTGGTTGATGGTGGTTGACACTGTTGATGGTAGTTGGGTTGTTCTGGTGGTGGTTGGTTCACTGCCTAAGGGGCAAACTCTATGCAAGAAAATATAATCTGAATTGAAAGAGACAGCCTTCTATACTTCCTGCCTTCTCTCCCTCCTGCTCTCCCTCCTGCTCTCCCTTCTGCTCTCCCTCCTGCTCTTCCTCCTGCTCTCCCTCCTGCTCTCCCTCCTACTCTCCCTCGTGCTCTCCCTCCTGCTCTCCCTCCTGCTCTCCCTCCTGCTCTCCCTCCTGCTCTCCCTCGTGCTCTCCCTCCTGCTCTCCCTCCTGCTCTCCCTCCTGCTCTCCCTCCTGCTCTCCCTCCTGCTCTCCCTCCTGCTCTCCCTCCTCCTCTCCCTCCTGCTCTCCCTCCTGCTCTCCCTCGTGCTCTCCCTCCTGCTCTCCCTCCTGCTCTCCCTCCTGCTCTCCCTCCTGCTCTCCTCCTGCTCTCCCTCGTGCTCCTCCCTCCTGCTCTCCCTCCTGCTCTCCCTCCTGCCCTCCCTCCTGCTCTCCCTCCTGCTCTCCCTCCTGCTCTCCCTCGTGCTCTCCCTCCTACTCTCCCTCCTGCTCTCCCTCGTGCTCTCCCTCGTGCTCTCCCTCGTGCTCTCCCTCGTGCTCTACCTCGTGCTCTCCCTCCTACTCTCCCTCCTGCTCTCCCTCCTGCTCTCCCTCCTGCTCTCCCTCCTGCTCTCCCTCGTGCTCTCCCTCGTGCTCTCCCTCCTACTCTCCCTCTCTCGCTTCTGCATCCAGGCGACTCTTTCATCTCTTTGCCTGCCTTCCTACCTTCCAGCCTTTCCCGTCACACTCCCCCTCCCTCTGTCTCCCTTCCTCTCCCTTGCTGGAGTGGTCAGATGAGGTGGCAGGCTCGGAGAGGGAAGTAGCTTCCACCACCAGCCTGGACACACACACACACACACACACACACACACCTGCATGTCTGTTTTTCCTGTGCTCCGCTAATTGTCTCGTTTGATCATTTTCACCAAGTTGCTCAGACCTTGTTGGTGTGTTGGTATTGTGTGTGTGTGTGTAGTGTGTGTGTTTGTGTGTGTGTGTGTGTAGTGTGTGTTGGTTGTGTGTGTTGATGTTGTGTGTTGTGTTGTGTGTGTTTTTGGGGTTGTTGTGTGTTTGGTTGTGTGTTTTTTGTGTGTTTTGTGGTGTTTTGTGTGTTGTGTGTGTGTGTGGTATGTGTGTGTTTTTTGTGTTGTGTGTATGTGTTGTTGTGTGTGTGTGTTGTTGTATGTTGTGTGGTGGGGGTTTTGTGTGTGTGTGGTGTGTGTGGGTGTGTTGTGTGTGTGGTGTGTGTGGTGTTTTATGTGGTGGTGTGTATGTTGGGGGGTTTTGTATATGTGTGTTTTGGGGTGTGTGTGGTGTTGTGTGTGTGTGTATGTGTGTATGTGTGGTGTTGGGTATGTGGTGTATGTGTGTGTGTGTTGTTGTTGTGTGTGGTTGTGTTTGTGTGTTGTGTGTGTGTGTTGTTGTTGTGTTTGTTTGTGTGTGGTTGTGGTTTTTTTGTGTGGTGTGTGTTTGTGTGTGTTTGTGTTTTTTGGTGTTTTTGGGGTGTGTGTGTGTGTGGTTGTGGTGGTTGTGTGCGTTGGTGGTTGTGTGTGTGTGTGTGTGGTTGTGTGTGTTGTGTGTGTGTGTGTGTGTTGTGTATGTTGTGTGTGTGTGTATGTGGTTTGTGTGTGTGTGTGTGTGTACCATTTTGTCCTAGGCACATGTCGATTGTGTGTGTATGTTTGTGTGTTTGTGTATGTGTGTGTATGTGTTTATGTATGTGTGTTTGTGTGTATGTGTGTTTGTGTGTGTGTATGTGTGTGTACTCACCTATTTGTGGTTGCAGGGGTCGATTCATAGCTCCTGGCCCCGCCTCTTCGCTGATTGCTACTAGGTCCTCTCTCTCCCTGCCCCATGAGCTTTATCATACCTCGCCTTAAAACTATGTATGGTTCCCGCCTCCACTACGTCACTTTCTAGGCTATTCCACGGTCTGACTACTCTGTGGCTGAAGAAATACTTCCTAACATCCCTTTGATTCATCTGTGTCTTCAGCTTCCAACTGTGTCCCCGTGTTGCTGTGTCCAGTCTCTGGAACATCCTGTCTTTGTCCACCTTGTCAATTCCTCTCAGTATTTTGTAAGTCGTTATCATGTCCCCCCTATCTCTCCTGTCCTCCAGTGTCGTCAGATTGATTTCCCTTAACCTCTCCTCATAGGACATACCTCTTAACTCTGGGACTAGTCTTGTTGCAAACCTTTGCACTTTCTCTAGTTTCTTTACATGCTTGGCTAGGTGTGGGTTCCAAACTGTTGCCGCATACTCCAATATGGGCCTAACGTACACGTGTACAGGGTCTGAATGATTCCTTATTAAGATGTCGGAATGCTGTTCTGAGGTTTGCCAGGCGCCCATATGCTGCGGCAGTTATTTGGTTGATGTGCGCTTCAGATGTGCCTGGTGTTATACTCACCCCAAGATCTTTTTCCTTGAGTGATGTTTGTAGTCTCTGGCCCCCTAGACTGTACTCCGTCTGCGGTCTTCTTTGCCCTTCCCCAATCCTCATGACTTTGCACTTGGTGGGATTGAACTCCAAGAGCCAGTTGCTGGACCAGGTCTGCAGCCCGTCCAGATCCCTTTGTATTTCTGCCTGGTCTTCGATCGAATAAACTCTTCTCATCAACTTCACGTTATCTTCAAACAGGGACACCTCGGAGTTTATTCCTTCCGTCATGTCGTTCACAAATACCAGAAACAGCACTGGTCCTAGGACTGACCCCTGTGGGACCCCGCTGGTCACAGGTGCCCACTCTGACACTTCGCCACGTACCATTACTCGCTGCTGTCTTCCTGACAAGTATTCCCTGATCCATTACAGTGCCTTCCCTGTTATCCCTGCTTGGTCCTTCAGTTTTTGCACTAATCTCTTGTGTGGTACTGTGTCAAACGCCTTCTTGCAGTCCAAGAAAATGCAATCCACCCACCCCTCTCTCTCTTGTTTTACTGCTGTCACCATGTCATAGAACTCCAGTAGGTTTGTGACACAGGATTTCCCGTCTCTGAAACCATGTTGGCTGCTGGTGATGAGATCATTCCTTTCTAGATGTTCCACCATTCTTCTCCTGACAATCTTTTCCATGATCTTGCAAACTATACATGTCAGTGACACTGGTCTGAAGTTTAGTGCTTGATGTCTGTCTCCTTTTTTAAAGATTGGGACCACATTTGCTGTCTTCTATGCCTCAGGCAATCTCCCTGTTTCGATAGATGTATTGAATATTGTTGTTAGGGGTACACATAGCGCCTCTGCTCCCTCTCTCAGGACCCATGGAGAGATGTTATCTGGCCCCATTGCCTTTGAGGTATCTAGCTCACTCAGAAGCCTCTTCACTTCTTCCTCGGTTGTGTGTACTGTGTCCAGCACATGGTGGTGTACCCCACTTCTCCGTCCTTCTGGAGCCCCTTCTGTCTCCTCTGTGAACACTTCTTTGAATCTCTTGTCGAGTTCCTCACGTACTTCACGGTTGTTTTCTTCCTGATGTGGCTGTATAACAGCTTCGGGTCAGATTTGGCTTTTGCTGCTATGTCGTTTTCATATTGACGTTGGGCCTCCCTTCTTATCTGTGCATATTCGTTTCTGGCTCTACGACTGCTCTCCTTATTCTCCTGGGTCCTTTGCCTTCTGTATTTCTTCCATTCCCTAGCACACTTGGTTTTTGCCTCCTTGCATCTTTGGGTGAACCATGGGCTCATCCTGGCTTTTCCATTATTCCTGTTACCCTTGGGTACAAACCTCTCCTCAGCCTCCTTGCACATTGTTGCTACATATTCCATCATCTCATTAACTGGCTTCCCTGCCAGTTCTCTGTCCCACTGAACCTCATTCAGGAAGTTCCTCATTCCTGTGTAGTCCCCTTTCCTGTAGTTTGGTTTCATTTGTCCTGCCGTTCCTGCTTCCCCCTCCACTTGTAGCTCTACTGTGTATTCGAAGCTCAAAACCACATGATCGCTGGCCTCAAGGGGTCTTTCATATGTGATGTCCTCAATATCTGCACTACTCAAGGTGAATACTAAGTCCAGTCTTGCTGGTTCATCCTCTCCTCTCTCTCTTGTAGTGTCCCTTACGTGTTGGTACATGAAGTTTTCCAGTACCACCTCCATCATTTTAGCCCTCCATGTATCTTGCCCCCCATGTGGCTCCAAGTTCTCCCATTCGATCTCCTTGTGGTTAAAGTCGCCCATGATCAGGAGCTTTGCCCTGCATGCATGAGCTCTTCTCGCCACTGCAGCCAGTGTGTCAACCATCACTCTATTGCTATCGTCATACTCTTGCCTTGGCCTCCTGCTGTTCTGTGGTGGGTTATACATCACTGCAATTATCCCCTTGGGACCACCAGAGTGAAGCGTTCCCGCTATGTAATCACTTTCTTCTCCACTGTCTCCTCTCTCCAGCTCATCAAAATTCCATCGGTGTTTGATCAGCAATGCCACTCCTCCACCCCCCCTGTTCCTTCTGTCTTTTCTCAGGATCTGGTATCCCGCTGGAAAGATGGCATCTGTTATCATACCTGTAAGCTTGGTTTCTGTGATCGCTATGATGTCTGGTGATGCCTCTTTGACTCTTTTGTGCCACTCCTCCCACTTGTTTATTCCATCAGCGTTTGTGTACCATACCTTCAGTTTCCTTTCCAACACTGTGGTTTGGGGGGCCTGTGGGGGTGGGAGACCTGGTAGCATACTGTGGGATTCTATGGTGGGGGTTGGGTGGAAGCTGTGGGTATGGATTGTATTGTGTGTTGGGATGGTGTGATAGGTTGTGGGGTTCTGAGGATAGTTGTGTGTGTGTTTGCCCTTGCTGCTCTGTCCTGCTCTGACTGACCTCTGCTGGTTCCATCCTTGTCTGCTTTCCTAGCTCCTTTCGCTTTTTTGTCCTCTCCCTAGCTGCCGTCTTCTTGTTTGTGTTCTGTCTCTGTCTAGGAACACCTTCTTGTACTCTTCCGAGCTTTTCAACCGTGGTTTCTCTTGGAGGATCCTGTTCCGCACTGTTTCTGTCCTGAGAATCAGCTTGATCGGTCGGTTTCTCCCCTTCAAGTACCCCCCTATTCTCTGAAAATTTACTATCTCATCCATGTCTTCTCCCCCTATTTCCGTGATGATTTTCTCAATCTTCTTTCTTTCTTCCTGCCGTCTTTCAGTGTGTGTCCTTTCCTCTCTCTCCCGAAGCCCATGGATAATCACTGATTTTGCCCTTTTCCTTCTCCCATTGCCTCTCCCTCTGTGACTCTGGTTCCTGTCTGTATGTGGTCATTTTCTCCCTTGATTTTTCCAGTGGCTCTTGGTAGCATGGTTGTGCCTCAGCATTCGACCTATCTCCCTCTCCATCTGCACCCATCTGCTCTTCCCTTCCACTCCCTGGCCCTTCTTTGCAGGCTGATATGACCTTAGCATAATTCATATCTCCTTCCTTCCTATTCAGCCTCTCATCTTCGTATGGTGTGTCTTCTCTGGTCACTACCCCTGAGACTTGCTTCAGCCTGTTTACCTCAAATTCTAGGACCTTTACCCTGGCTACTGCAGTTTCGACTTGTGCCTCCCAATTCTTCGTCTCCTTCTCCAACCTCTTTTCCCATTTCACAGAGAGCTCTTTCTCCATTTTTTCAGAAAGCTCTCCTAATTTTATCTCCCATTCTTGCGCTATCCTTTTCCACTGTTCCTCCATCCATTCCTCCCTACCAGTACCATTGTCATCTGATCCCTGATTCCTGCGAGTCCCAACCATTTTCTTTTTTTTTTATTGTGAAAGAGAGAGAGAAAGAGAAAAAGAAAAAGGGGGAGAGAGTGAGAGATAGGGAGAGAGAGAAGGGGAGCCTAGAAGGAGGGGAAAAGAAGGGAAAAAGGGGGAGAAAGTGAGAGAGAGGGAAAAGGGAAGAGAGAGAGAGATAAAAGAAGAGGAAGAGAGAGAGTAAGAGAGGAAGAGAGAGAAGGAGAGAGAGAGGAGAGAAAGGGAGAGAGAGAGGGGAGAGAGAGAGAAGAGAGAGAGAGAGAGAGAGAGAGAGAGGAGAGAGAGAGAGAGAGAGAGAGAGAGAGAGAGAGAGAGAGAGGGAGAGGAGAGGGAGAGAGATGGGGGGGAAAGGAAGGGTTAGAGGGTCACTTCACAGGAAGGTGTAAAATCCTGTATGTGTGTGTGTGTGTGTGTGTGTGTGTGTGTGTGTGTGTGTGTGTGTGTGTGTGTGTCTGTGTGTGTCTGTGTCTGTGTGTGTCTGTGTGTGTCTGTGTCTGCGTCTGTGTCTGTGTGTGTGTCTGTATGTATGTGTGTGTGTGTGTGTGTGTGTGTGTGGGGCTGCCTAATTAAGATTGCTTATTTTAGATTATCTGTTTGTAGTTACAACATCTGAGTTATGTTGTTGGTGGCATACCTATCATCCTACAATGTCACCCCTGAACCACCACCACTGCCCACCTATCATCCTACAATGTCACCCCTGACCCACCACCACTGCCCACCTATTATCCTACACTGTCACCCCTGACCCACCACCACTGCCCACCTGTCATCCTACACTGTCACCCCTGACCCACCACCACTGCCCACTTATCATCTTACACTGTCACCCCTGACCCACCACCACTGCCCACCTGTCATCCTACAATGTCACCCCTGACCCACCACCACTGCCCACCTATCATCCTACAATGTCACCCCTGACCCACCACCACTGCCCACCTATTATCCTACACTGTCACCCCTGACCCACCACCACTGCCCACCTGTCATCCTACACTGTCACCCCTAACCCACCACCACTAGTGGCCCACCTATCATCCTACACTGTCACCCCTGGCCCACCACCACTGCCCACCTATCATCCTACACTGTCACCCTGACCCACCACCACTGTCCACCTATCATCCTACACTGTCACCCCTGACCCACCACCACTGCCCACTTATCATCTTACACTGTCACCCCTAACCCACCACCACTGCCCACCTATCATCTTACACTGTCACCCCTAACCCACCACCACTGCCCACCTATCATCCTACACTCACCCCTGACCCACCACCACTGCCCACCTATCATCCTACACTCACCCCTGACCCACCACCACTGCCCACCTATCATCCTACAATGTCACCCTGACCCCACCACCACCGCCCCACCTATCATCCTACACTGTCACCCCTAACCCACCACCACTGCCCACCTATCATCCTACACTGTCACCCCTGACCCACCACCACTGCCCACCTATCATCCTACACTGTCACCCCTGACCCACCACCACTGTCCACCTATCATCCTACAATGTCACCCATGACCCCCCACCACTGCCCACCTATCATCCTACAATGTCACCCATGACCCACCACCACTGCCCACCTATCATCCTACAATGTCACCCCTGACCCACCACCACTGCCCACCTATCATCCTACAATGTCACCCCTGACCCACCACCACTGCCCACCTATCATCCTACAATGTCACCCTGACCCACCACCACTGCCCACCTATTATCCTACAATGTCACCCCTGACCCACAACCACTGCCCACCTATCATCCTACACTGTCACCCCTAGCCCACCACCACTGCCCACCTATCATCCTACACTGTCACTCCTAACCCACCACCACTGCCCACCTATCATCCTACACTTGTCACTCCTGACCCACCACCACTGCCCACCTATCATCCTACACTGTCACCCCTGACCCGCCACCACTGCCCACCTATCATCCTACACTGTCACCCCTAACCCACCACCACTACCCACCTATCATCCTACACTGTCACCCATGACCCACCACCACTGCCCACCTATCATCCTACACTCACTTCTAACCCACCCACTACCCACCTATCATCCTACACTGTCACTCCTAACCCACCACCACTGCCCACCTATCATCCTACACTGTCACCCCTGACCCACCACCACTGCCCACCTATCATCCCATACTGTCAGCCCTGACCCCCCACCACTGCCCACCTATCATCCTACACTATCACCCCTGACCCACCACCACTGCCCACGTATCATCCTACACTGTCACCCCTAAACCCACCACCACTGCCCACCTATTCTACACTGTCACCCCTGACCCACCACCACTGCCCACCTATCCTCCTACACTGTCACCCCTGACCCGCCACCACTGCCCACCTATCATCCCATACTGTCACCCCTGATCCACTACCACTGCCCACCTATCATCCCATACTGTCACCCCTGACCCACCACCACTGCCCACCTGCGCCCCACGTACACTCGCCCATCACTTTACAGTGTCAATGTGCTTGCCCACGCTCTGGAGCAACCACCTGTTATAGTTATCAGTGGAGGAGGGAGAAAAATAAGAGGGGGAGAGGTAGCACTTAGAATGACACCATCTGTGATAACTTCTACCACCTGTCACTCCTCCCACCAGCTTAGTCGCCTCTCTCTCTCTCTCTCTCTCTCTCTCTCTCTCTCTCTCTCTCTCTCTCTCTCTCTCTCTCTCTCTCTCTCTCTTCTCTTCTCTCCCTCTCCTCTCCCTCTCTCTCCCTCTCCCTCCCTCCCTCCCTCCCTCTCCCATTCACTCCCCTCTTCCTTTCACATTCCTTTCCTCCCTTTACCTTCCTATTTTTTCAAGGGTGGCCAGAGAGAGAGAGAGAGAGAGAGGGGGGGGGGGAGAGAGAGAGAGCCATAGTTGTAAGATGTTGATCCAGCCTCATAGGCTCAAGCAAACTGGCCCTAGGGATGTAGGGGTCAGAGGTCACCTATACTAGGGGAATTGTAATCAGGTGTTGTCAACAGATACGAGGGTCAGGTGTTGTCAACAGATACGAGGGACAGGTGCTGTCAACAGATACGAGGGTCAGGTGTTGTCAACAGATACAAGGGACAGGTGTTGTCAACAGATACGAAGGTCAGGTGTTGACAACAGATACGAAGGTCAGGTGTTGACAACAGATACGAGGGACAGGTGTTGTCAATAGATACGAAGGTCAGGTGTTGACAACAGATACGAGGGACAGGTGTTGATAACAGTACGAGGGACAGGCGTTGATAACAGATACGAGGGACAGGTGTTGTCAACAGATACCAAGGTCAGGTGTTGACAACAGATACGAAGGTCAGGTGTTGTCAACAGATACTAAGGACAGGTGTTGACAACAGATACGAAGGACAGGTGTTGTCAACAGATACGAAGGTCAGGTGTTGACAACAGATACGAGGGACAGGTGTTGGCAACAGATACGAGGGACAGGTGTTGTCAACAGTTACGAGGGACAGGTGTTAACAGATACGAGGGACAGGTGTTGGCAACAGATACGAGGGACAGGTGTTGGCAACAGTTACGAGGGACAGGTGTTAACAGATACGAGGGACAGGTGTTGGCAACAGTTACGAGGGCAGGTGTTGGCAGCATTTACGAGGGACAGGTGTTAACAGATACGAGGGACAGGTGTTGGCAACAGTTACGAGGGACAGGTGTTAACAGATACGAGGGACAGGTGTTAACAGATACGAGGGACAGGTGTTGGCAACAGTTACGAGGGACAGGTGTTAACAGATACGAGGGACAGGTGTAGGCAACAGTTACGAGGGACAGGTGTTAACAGATACGAGGGACAGGTATTGGCAACAGTTACGAGGGACAGGTGTTAACAGATACGAGGGACAGGTGTTGGCAACAGTTACGAGGGACAGGTGTTAACAGATACGAGGGACAGGTGTTGGCAACAGTTACGAGGGACAGGTGTTAACAGATACGAGGGACAGTGTTAACAGGTACGAGGGACAGGTGTTAACAGATACGAGGGACAGGTGTTGGCAACAGTTACGAGGGACAGGTGTTAACAGATACGAGGGACAGCTGTTAACAGATACGAGGGACAGGTGTTGGCAACAGTTACGAGGGACAGTGTTAACAGGTACGAGGGACAGGTGTTAACAGATACGAGGGACAGGTGTTGGCAACAGTTACGAGGGACAGGTGTTAACAGATACGAGGGACAGGTGTTGCAAACAGTTACGAGGGACAGGTGTTAACAGATACGAGGAACAGGTGTTGGCAACAGTTACGAGGGACAGGTGTTGGCAACAGTTACGAGGGACAGGTGTTAACAGATACGAGGGACAGGTGTTGGCAACAGTTACGAGGGACAGGTGTTAACAGATACGAGGGACAGGTGTTAACAGATACGAGGGACAGGTGTTGGCAACAGTTACGAGGGACAGGTGTTAACAGATACGAATGACAGGTGTTAACAGATACGAGGGACAGGTGTTAACAGATACGAGGGACAGGTGTTAACAGATACAAGGGTTCAACTTAAATTAGTCAACCGAGTTATAATGCGAAATTAAAATTGCTAGATTTATTTCTTTAATATTTTTAAAGACTCAGGATATTGCTGACTGTTTGAGTTTCTCGTAAAGTAACATAAGAAAGGAGGAACACTGCAGCAGGCTTACTGGACCATTCTAGGCAGGTCCATCTCAAACCCAAACCCATTAACAAAAACATTTGCTCAACCCATTTTCAGTGCTACCCAACGAAAATATTTTCCAACAAATGGTTCTCCAGATCCAGCTTAGAACTAATCCTCGGTTCTTGGTTTTGATTTTAGGTTTGATTACTGTGTAAGATAAACTAGTAGAACCTGCCTGTCCTAGCCTACCAGTATTTCTGCCCTGTTATGCGCCTTATTCATTCGTCTCTGATGTAAAAGTTGCTACATTGGCAGCATTGCAGGTGGCAGCCTTGCAGGTGGCAGCCTAGCAGGTGGCAGCCTAGCAGGTGGCAGCCTAGCAGGTGGCAGCCTAGCAGGTGGCAGCCTAGCAGGTGACAGCCTTGCAGGTGGCAGCCTAGCAGGTGGCAGCCTAGCAGGTGGCAGCCTAGCAGGTGGCAGCCTAGCAGGTGGCAGCCTAGCAGCTGTAGCCCAGGGCCCTCACAGTACCTGTAGCCCAGGGACCTCACAGTACCTGTAGCCCAGGGCCCTCACAGTACCTGTAGCCCAGGGACCTCACAGTACCTGTAGGCCAGGGCCCTCACAGTACCTGTAGCCCAGGGCCCTCACAGTACCTGTAGCCCAGGGCCCTCACAGTACCTGTAGCCCAGGGACCTCACAGTACCTGTAGCCCAGGGCCCTCACAGTACCTGTAGCCCAGGAACCTCACAGTACCTGTAGCCCAGGGCCCTCACAGTACCTGTAGCCCAGGGACCTCACAGTACCTGTAGCCCAGGGCCCTCACAGTACCTGTAGCCCAGGAACCTCACAGTACCTGTAGCCCAGGGCCCTCACAGTACCTGTAGCCCAGGGACCTCACAGTACCTGTAGCCCAGGGCCCTCACAGTACCTGTAGCCCAGGGGACCTCACAGTACCTGTAGCCCAGGCCCTCACAGTACCTGTAGTCCAGGGCCCCTCACAGTACCTGTAGCCCAGGGACCCTCACAGTACCTGAAGCCCAGGGCCCTCACAGTACCTGTAGCCCAGGGATCTCACAGTACCTGTAGGCCAGGGCCCTCACAGTACCTGTAGCCCAGGGCCCTCACAGTACCTGTAGCCCAGGGCCCTCACAGCACCTGTAGCCCAGGGACCTCACAGTACCTGTAGCCCAGGGCCCTCACAGTACCTGTAGCCCAGGAACCTCACAGTACCTGTAGCCCAGGGCCCTCACAGTACCTGTAGCCCAGGGACCTCACAGTACCTGTAGCCCAGGGACCTCACAGTACCTGTAGCCCAGGGCCCTCACAGTACCTGTAGCCCAGGGACCTCACAGTACCTGTAGGCCAGGGCCCTCACAGTACCTGTAGCCCAGGGCCCTCCCAGTACCTGTAGCCCAGGGCCCTCACAGTACCTGTAGCCCAGGGCCCTCACAGTACCTGTAGCCCAGGGCCCTCACAGTACCTGTAGCCCAGGGACCTCAGTACCTGTAGCCCAGGGCCCTCACAGTACCTGTAGCCCAGGGCCCTCACAGTACCTGTAGCCCAGGGCCCTCACAGTACCTGTAGCCCAGGGCCCTCACAGTACCTGTAGCCCAGGGACCTCACAGTACCTGTAGCCCAGGGACCTCACAGTACCTGTAGCCCAGGGACCTAACAGTACCTGTAGCCCAGGGACCTCACAGTACCTGTAGGCCAGGGCCCTCACAGTACCTGTAGCCCAGGGACCTCACAGTACCTGTAGCCCAGGGACCTACAGTACCTGTAGCCCAGGGACCTCACAGTACCTGTAGCCCAGGGACCTCACAGTACCTGTAGCCCAGGGACCTCACAGTACCTGTAAGCCAGGGCCCTCACAGTACCTGTAGCCCAGGGCCCTCACAGTACCTGTAGCCCAGGGCCCTCACAGTACCTGTAGCCCAGGGACCTCACAGTACCTGTAGCCCAGGGCCCTCACAGTACCTGTAGCCCAGGGACCTCACAGTACCTGTAGCCCCAGGGCCCTCACAGTACCTGTAGCCCAGGGACCTCACAGTACCTGTAGCCCAGGGACCTCACAGTACCTGTAGCCCAGGGACCTCACAGTACCTGTAGCCCAGGGACCTCACAGTACCTGTAGCCCAGGGCCCTCACAGTACCTGTAGCCCAGGGACTTCACAGTACCTGTAGCCCAGGGACCTCAGTACCTGTAGCCCAGGGACCTCACAGTACCTGTAGCCCAGAGACCTACAGTACCTGTAGCCCAGGGACCTCACAGTACCTGTAGCCCAGGGACCTCACAGTACCTGTAGCGCAGAGACCTCACAGTACCTGTAGCCCAGGGACCTCACAGTACCTGTAGCCCAGGGACCTCACAGTACCTGTAGCCCAGGGACCTCACAGTACCTGTAGCCCAGGGACCTCACAGTACCTGTAGCCCAGGGCTCTCACAGTACCTGTAGCCCAGGGACCTCACAGTACCTGTAGCCCAGGGACCTCACAGTACCCGTAGCCCAGGGACCTCACAGTACCCGTAGCCCAGGGACCTCACAGTACTTGTAGCCCAGGGACCTCACAGTACCTGTAGCCCAAGGACCTCACAGTACCTGTAGCCCAGGGCCCTCACAGTACCTGTAGCCCAGGGACCTCACAGTACCTGTAGCCCAGGGACCTCACAGTACCTGTAGCCCAGGGACCTCACAGTACCTGTAGCCCAGGGCCCTCACAGTGCCTGTAGCCCAGGGACCTCACAGTACCTGTAGCCCAGGGACCTCACAGAACCTGTAGCCCAGGGACCTCACAGTACCTGTAGCCCAGGGCCCTCACAGTGCCTGTAGCCCAGGGACCTCACAGTACCTGTAGCCCAGGGACCTCACAGTACCTGTAGCCCAGGGACCTCACAGTACCTGTAGCCCAGGGACCTCACAGTACCTGTAGCCCAGGGACCTCACAGTAACCTGTAGCCCAGGGACCTCACAGTACCTGTAGCCCAGGGACCTCACAGTACCTGTAGCCCAGGGACCTCACAGTACCTGTAGCGCAGAGACCTCACAGTACCTGTAGCCCAGGGACCTCACAGTACCTGTAGCCCAGGGACCTCACAGTACCTGTAGCCCAGGGACCTCACAGTACCTGTAGCCCAGGGACCTCACAGTACCTGTAGCCCAGGGACCTCACAGTACCTGTAGCGCAGAGACCTCACAGTACCTGTAGCCCAGGGACCTCACAGTGCCTGTAGCGCAGAGACCTCACAGTACCTGTAGCCCAGGGACCTCACAGTACCTGTAGCCCAGGGGCCTCACAGTACCTGTAGCGCAGAGACCTCACAGTACCTGTAGCCCAGGGACCTCACAGTACCTGTAGCCCAGGGACCTCACAGTACCTGTAGCCCAGGGACCTCACAGTAATTGTAGCCCAGGGACCTCACAGTACCTGTAGCCCAGGGACCTCACAGTACTTGTAGCCCAGGGACCTCACAGTACCTGTAGCCCAGGGACCTCACAGTACCTGTAGCCCAGGGACCTCACAGTACCTGTAGCCCAGGGACCTCACAGTACCTGTAGCCCAGGGACCTCACAGTACCTGTAGCCCAGGGACCTACAGTACCTGTAGCCCAGGGACCTCACAGTTCCTGTAGCCCAGGGACCTCACAGTACCTGTAGCCCAGGGACCTCACAGTACCTGTAGCCCAGGGACCTCACAGTACCTGTAGCCCATGGACCTCACAGTACGTGTAGTCCATGGACCTCACAGTACCTGTAGCCCAGAGACCTCACAGTACCTGTAGCCCAGGGGCCTCACAGTACCTGTAGCCCAGGGACCTCACAGTACCTGTAGCCCAGGGGCCTCACAGTACCTGTAGCCCAGGGCCCTCACAGTACCTGTAGCCCAGGGACCTCACAGTACCTGTAGCCCAGGAGCCTCACAGTACCTGTAGCTCAGGGACCTCACAGTACCTGTAGCCCAGGAGCCTCACAGTACCTGTAGCCCAAGGGCCTCACAGTACCTGTAGCCCAGGGACCTCACAGTACCTGTAGCCCAGGGACCTCAGAGTACCTGTAGCCCAGAAGCCTCACAGTACCTGTAGCCCAGGGACCTCACAGTACCTGTAGCCCAGGAGCCTCACAGTACCTGTAGCCCAGGAGCCTCACAGTACCTGTAGCCCAGGAGCCTCACAGTACCTGTAGCCCAGGGGCCTCACAGTACCTGTAGCCCAGGGACCTCACAGTACCTGTAGCCCAGAAGCCTCACAGTACCTGTAGCCCAGGGACCTCACAGTACCTGTAGCCCAGGAGCCTCACAGTGCCTGTAGCCCAGGAGCCTCACAGTACCTGTAGCCCAGGAGCCTCACAGTACCTGTAGCCCAGGAGCCTCACAGTACCTGTAGCCCAGGGGCCTCACAGTACCTGTAGTCCAAGGACCTCACAGTACCTGTAGCCCAGGGACCTCACAGTACTTGTAACCCAGGGACCTCACAGTACCTGTAACCCAGGGGCCTCACAGTACCTGTAGCCCAGGGGCTTTAAAATATTAATCCTCCTCTGCTTACACCACCAGTGATAATCGTTCATGTTTTTTTGTAATGGTTAACAGTGATTTTGTATTGTTGTGGCGTAACCCAGTCCAACCCAGCATCTGTATGAGAGAAGAATGGTCGACCGGGCATCCCAGCATCTGTATGAGAGAAGAATGGTCGACCGGGCATCCCAGCATCTGTATGAGAGAAGAATGGTCGACCGGGCATCCCAGCATCTGTATGAGAGAAGAATGGTCGACCGGGCATCCCAGCATCTGTATGAGAGAAGAATGGTCGACCGGGCATCCCAGCATCTGTATGAGAGAAGAATGGTCGACGGGGCATCCCGTGCTAACTCACTTTCTTAAAGTGTGGGGGGGGGGAAACTCTCATAAAATGTGGGAATTTTGGTGGCGGCTGAGGAAGTTAAGTCTTTAAAGTGTGTATAATGGAGCGAGTGTTTGATGAAACTGAGGCAAGTTACAAGGTGCCTCAGGTCACCTCACACCTCATGAGGTCTTCCTCCTTAGTGTGTCAAATGACAGGTGTGTCGTCAGGTGACAGGTGACAGGTATGTCGTTATACTCAAGCTGAGGGAGAACGTGGGTCATGCTCAAGCTGAGGGAGAACGTGGATTATACTCAAGCTGAGGGAGAACTATCTGGCAGGTCCACTTTGGCCTTTACCACTGAATGTTTTTAGTCGTCTTGCTTGCAAGAATTTCTCTCTCTCTCTCTCTCTCTCTCTCTCTTCTTTCTCCCCTTTTAATTCAGTTGTCATCCTCTGCTACATCACTTATCTCGTAATATTACTGATGAAAACTTCTTTCCGTCCTCTCTATTCTCTCTTTCTCTCATCTCCTCCATTCTCCTATCCTTTTAATTCCCTCTACCTAATCTCCCCTACCTCCTCCTCCTCCTCCCCCCCTCCTCCCCTTCCTCCTCACTGATTTCTAACATGGTCTTCTCGTCAGATTTTCAAGCCGTCCATGCACTCTCCTCCCCCTCGCTCCCTCTCCTTTCCTCCCTCCCCATCGTTCCTTTCCTCCCTCCCCATCGTTCCTTTCCTCCCCATTTCCTCCTCCCACTACCCTCCCAGCTTGCAGGGAAAGCTGGAGTAAGCTCAGTGTTGTTTTTGTTTATATGTAGCCAGCTGTTTGTCATAACCTTCGGTTAGCGTCATAATAATAATAATATTAATAATAATAATAATAAATATAATGCTGTAGTAGGTAGTAGGTTGGTAGACAGCAACCACCCAGGGAAGTACTACCGTCCTGCCAGATGACTGTGAAACAAAAACCTGTAACTGTTTTGCATATTGGTAGGATGTGCTGTTTCTTTTCTGTCTCGCATAAACACGCTAAGATAACAGGGATATCTTGCTACTCCTATTTTTACACTTTGGTCACACTTCATAGGACACGCACAAGCATATATTATATATATACATACATCTAGGTTTTTTCTCCTTTTTCTAAATAGCTCTTGTTCTTTTTATTTCTTCTATTGTCCATGGGAAGTGGAAAAGAATCATCTTTCCTCCGTAAGCCATGCTGTCGTATGAAGGCGACTAAAATGCCGGGAGCAATGGGCTCGTAAAACCCCTTCTCCTGTATACGAATTACTAAAAAAAGAGAAGAAGATAAACTTTATAAAACTTGGGTTGCTTAAATGTCGTGGATGTAGTGGCGGAATGACAAGAAACGATGATTGCAGATGTTATGAAATGAAAAGAATTGGATGGTCCTGGCACTAAGCGAAACAAAGCTGAAGGGGAAGGAGAAGTTTCAGTGGGGGGAAAGAATAAATGGGATATATCTGGAGTATCTGAAGAGTTAGAGCAAAGGAAAGGGTAGCAGTAATGTTAAATATCAGTTATGGAAGGAAAAAAGAATATGAATGTGAAATTCAAGAATTATGTGGATTAAAGTAAAGGTTGGATGCGAGAAGTGGGTCCATAATAAGCGTGTATGCACCTGGAAAGAGAGGAATGCAGAGGAGAGAGAAGATTTTGGGAGAGTTTAAGTGAATGTATAGTGGAGCCTTTGAACCAAGTGAGAGAGTAATTGTGGTAGGGACTTGAAATGCTAAAGTAGGAGAAACTTTTTAGAGAAGGGTGTGGGTAGGTAAGTTTGGAGGGTGCCAGGTGTAAATGATAAGGGAGCCCTTTATTGAACTTTGGTATAGAAAAGGGGTTTAGTTATGAGGTAATACATATTTTAAGAAAAGAATAAATAAGTATACCACTGATATGATGTAGGCGAAATGACAGTAGTTGGTTGGATTATGTATTGTAATAAAAGACTGTTGAGGTAGACTTCAGGAGTACATGTTTATAAGGGGCCATAAAAGAGCAGATATACAGATACACTTTCTAGTTGTAGTCTAGCACTGAGAGTAAAAGGTAGATGGATACAGGAGGAGAATAGAAGCATCAGGGAAGAGAAGAGGTAAATGGGTTTTATAAATTCTAAAAGAAGGAGGCAGTTAGGGTACGATATAAACACTATTGGAGGATAGATGGGCTAAGAGAGCATAGCAATGGGGTCGAAGAGGTATGGGTAGGTTAAAAATGTAGTGTTAGAGTGTTTAGCAGAAGTTTGTGGTTACAGGAAAGTGGTGTCAGGAGGGAAGAGGAGCGATGTGAATGATGATGTAAAGAAGAGTAGTAAGGGAGAAAAAGTTAGCATATGAGAAGTTTATACAAAGTAGAAGTGCTGCAAGGAGGGAAATTATATGGAGAAAAAGAGAGAAGTTAAGAGAGTGGTGAAGCAATGTAAAAAGAGAGCAAATGCGAGAGTGGTGAGATGTTATCAACAAATTTTGTTTGAAAATAAAAAAATTTTTGGAGTGAAGTTTAAAACAATTTTAAAAAAAGGGCCTAAGAAAAAAGGGAAATTTGTCAGTTAAAAATAGGAGAGGGAGTTATTAAATGGGGATTTTAGGGTATTGGGAAAAAAAGGAAGGAATATTTTGGGGAATTTTAAATGTTAAATGAAGATAGGGAAGCTGTAATTTGGGGTAAGGGAAAAGGGGAAATTTAAATCTTTAGGAGTGAGGAAGAAAAAGTTGGGGGAGTGTGGGGGGAAATTCCCTGGAAGGGGGTAGGTAAAATGAAAGGGGGTAAGGCAGCCGGGGGTTGGGTGGATAAAGGGTAAAAAGTTTAAAAACAGGGGGGGATATAGTTTTTGGGGTGGTTGGTGGGAATTAATTTTTTTAAAAGTATGGAAAGGGGAAGGAAACCCAGGGGGTTGGGAGAGAGCATGAAAAGTTCCTTTGTATAAACAAAGGGGGAAAAAAAGAGATGCAAAAAATTTTAGGGGGATAAGTCTGTTAGTGTACCTGGTTTTAAAATTAATTTGGGGAGTTTTTAATTCGAAATTAAGAGTAAGCGGGAAAATAGGGTAGCGATGAACAAAGGGGGCTTTTTGGAAAGGTAGGGGGTTTTGGGGGACCCGGTGTTTTTTCAGTGAAAAATATAATGAAAAAAGTATTTAGATAAGGGCCCAAAAAGGTCTTTTTGGCATTTTTTTTGGATTTTGGAAAAAGGGTATGACAGGGGGGGGAAAAGGGGGGGCAATGGGGGCAGAGTTGCAAGTGTATGGTGTAGGAGGTAGGTTACTGAAAGCAGTAAAGATTTTTTTACGAGGAAGTGGGCTCAAGTTAGAGTATGTAGGAAAGGGGGAATTTTTTCCCAGAAAAAGTAGGCTTGACAAGGATGTGTGATGTCACCGGGGGTTTTTTTAATATATTTATGAGGGGGGTTGTAAGAGAAGAAAATGCGAGGGTTTGGAAAGGGGCGTGGATTTTAAAAGATAAAGAATCACACAAAAATGGGAGTTGTCAAGCTGCTCTTTGCTGATGCACTTGCTTTTGGGGAGATTCTAAAAGAGAAGTTGAGAGTTTGGGGTTGGATAAATTTGGTGGGGTGTGAAAAAGAAAAAAATTAAAAGGTGAATCGGGAAAGAGAAAGGTTATGAGGATAACAAAAAGATTAGGTGTAAAAGATTAAATATAAATTTGGGAGGGGGGGAAGTTGGGGGAGGTGAACGTATTCAATATTTGGGAGTGGCTGTCAGCGGAGGGTCTATGAAAGATGGGTAAATAAATAGAATTGAGAGGAAAAAGAGTGATGGTGCACTTAGGGTCTGTGGAGACAAAGAACTTTGTCCGGGAGGCAAAGAGGGGAATGTATAGAGTATATTTTACCACCTTTTATATGGGTGTAACGTGGGTATGAATGTTGCAGCGAGGAAAAGGCTGGAGGAAGTGGAGATGTCAGTTGAGGGCAATGTGTGGTGGAATAAATGCAGAGAATTCTTAGTTTGGAAGTTAGGAGGAGGTGGGGGATTAAAAAAAAACTTTTGTCCAGGGGGCTGAGGAAGGGTTTTTGAGGTGGTTCGGACATGTAGAGAGAGGAGCGAAACAGAATGATTCAAGGTGATCAGTCTGTGTGGAAGGAAGGCGGGGTAGGGGTCGGCCTAGGAAGGGTTGGGGGGAGGGGGTAAAGGAGGGTTTTGTGGGAGGGGCTTGGACTTCCCGCAGCATGCGGAGCGTGTTGATAAGGAATGGAGACAAATGGTTTTTAATACTTGACGTGCTGTTGGAGGGGGAGCAAAGTAAAATTTAGAAGGGGGTTTAGGGAAACCCGGGAGGCCGGGGCTTTGGGCCTGGGAGGGAAGTACAGTGCCCGCACTCTGAAGGAGGGGTTTAATGTTGCAGTTTTAAAAAGTAGTGTAAAACACCCTTCTGGCAAGACTGATGGAGTGAATGATGGTTTAAATTTTTTTTTTTTCGGGCCACCCCGCCTTGTGGGGAATCGGCCGGGGTGATAAAAATAATAAAAAAATAATGCCTGGGTGTGAAAGTCAGTTTCTGTTTCTGATTTGACTTTCTTGTTTTTTTTCTCTCTCTCTCTCTCTCTTCTTCTCTCCCCCTCTCTCTCTCTTTCCTCTCTCTCTTTCTTCTCCTCTCTTCCTTCTCTCTCTTATTTTCTCTTACCTCTCCTTTATCTTCTCCCCCTTTTCCCCTTCCTAGATATTTTTTTGTGCTGTATGCAGCCACGCTACCCCTTCTTTGTATGACTTTATTATATCAACTTCTGCACTCTCTCTTCTCTCTTCTTCTCTTCCCTCGTGTAAGGGGCACTAAAAATGTTTATCTCCTGCCCGGTAGTGTTGTGTTGTGGCACTGAGGTGTCCCCTACCAACGAGTTTCTTTGTCTTTGTCTCGTGTAGGTGTGGGGGGGGGGGGGGGGGGGAAAGGGGGTTTGTATAAGTTTCTTGCCCCATTCCATACCCCTGCTTTTTTTTCCCTTTCTTAACCTGCTTTTATCGGTTTGGGTTCTAGGAGGCTTCAGTACTCCGGATGGCCCCTACATACTCTGATAAGAGCCGTGAGTAACTCTTTGTTATATTTGACAAAAAAAACGTTGGTGAAAAAGGGTTATTTGATTGATGGACCCCTGTTGATATGCTGCAACACTTGTCCACCCCCGACGTCTTTTGGAAAAAGATCTGCAGCCTTTGTCATCAAGTCTGTTTTCAGTTTCCCGGGTTTTTCTTCCCCCTTTCCCCCCCCAAATTTTCACCCCTTTTGCTTTGTATTTTGGGGGGTTTGGAATTCAAGTACCCCAGAAGTCTGAGCAATCCTGCTTTGTCCAAATACGTTCCCACCCCTTTCCCCTGTTTTTTATAGGCTTATACCTTTTTTAATTTTACACCTTATCAGGGAAAACATTTGTTTCAAACTCTTCTTATATGTCTTTTAACATATCCCAAATAAACAAAAACTGGTTAAAAATTCGGGGATCGGGAAAAAGCTCATCCCAAAAAGCACTGCCCTGGCACCTCGGGGGGGTTTTTTTTCCTCAAAAGCAGACAGAAAAAAAACCCCCCATCATTTAAATGTATTTTTATTTACAGATGACGCCAAAAAAACATGAAATTCACCTGGGTAGAAGACCCCTGAAAAATTACAGAAAGAATAAGCGGGTTTTTTTCCAGGGCCCAGGAAAGAAAAATATGACGTTTCAGGGGTTGGTAATTTCCAGCTGCTTAGGTAGGGGAAGAATGAAGAAACTCAAAAGAAACATTTTATGATAAAAAAAAAAAAAAAGGGAAAAAAAAAAAAAAAAATTTTTTTTTAATTTTTTTAAAAAAAATTTGGGGGGTTTTTTCCCCCTTTTTTTTTCCGTTTTTGGGGGGGGGTTTTTAAATTTTTTTTTTGGAACCCCTTTTCCCCCCCCTTTTTTAAAAAAAATTTAAAAAAATTTTTTTTTTTTTTTTTATTTTTTTTTTTTTTTTTTTTAATTTTCTTTTTTCCCCCTTTTTTTTTTTTTTTGGGGGTTTTTTTTTTTTTTTTTATTTTAATTTTTTTCCCCTTTTTCCCCTTTGGAAAATTTTTTTTTTTTTTTTTAAACCCCCCTTTTTTAAAAAACCTTTTTTAAAAATTTTAAACCCCTTTTTTCTTTAAAAAAAAAAAAATTTTTTTAAAAATTTTTTTTTCCTTTTTTTTTTTTCCCCTTTTTTTTTTCCCTTTCCTTTTTTTCCTTTCCCTTTTGGGGAGGGGTTTTTAAAAGGGGGGGGGGGTTTTAAAAAAACCCCCAAAAGGGTTTGTGGGCCCCCCCCAAAAATTTTTCCCCCCTTTTTTTCCCCCCCTTTCCCCCCTTTTTTAAAAATTTTTTTTCCCCCCCCCTTTTTTCCCCCCCCAAGGGGAAAAAAAGGGTTTTAACGGGGGGGGTTTTTTTAAAGGCCGGCCCCCCTTTTTTTTCCCCCCTTTTTTTTTTTCCCCCCCCTTTTTTCCCCCCCCCCCAACCCCCCTTTCCCTTTCCCCCCCCGGCAAGGCCCCCCCCGGGGGGCCCCCAAAAACCCCCCCCCCCCCCCCCCTTTTTTTTTTTTTTTTTTTTTTTCCTTTTTTTTTGGGGGTTTTTTTCCCCCCCCCAAAAAAAAGGGGCGCCCCCTTTTTTTTTTTTTTTTTAAATTTTTTTTTTCCCCCCCCTTTTTTTTTCCCCTTTTTTTTAAAAAAAAAGGGGTCCGGGGGGGGAAAATTTTTTTTTCCCCCTTTTTTTGGGGTTTTTTTTTTTTTTCCCCCCCCCCCCCAAAAAAAGGTTGGTTAAATTTTTTTAAAAACCCGGGGGGAAAAATTAAAAAAAAAAACCCCCAAAAAAATCCCCAAATTTTTTTTTTCCCCCCCCCCCCCAAAAAAAAAAAAGGTTTCCCCAATTTTTTTTTTTTTTTTAAAAGGGGGGTTTTTGAAAACCCCAAAAAACCCTTTTTTTAAAAAATTTTGGGGGAAAAAAGGGAAAAAGGGCCCCTTTTTGGTTTTTAAAAAAATTTTTTTTTTTAAAAATTTTTTTTTTCCCCCCCTTTTTTAATTTTTTGGGGTTTTTTTTAAAAAAAAAAAGGGAAAAATTTTTTTCCCCCTTTGGGGTTAAACGGGCCTTTTAAAAAAAATTTTTTTTTAAAAAAATTTTTTTTTTTTTTTTTTAAAACCGGTTTTTAATTTTAAATTTGGTTTAATTTTTAAAGGAAAAAGGGGGGTTTTTTTTAATTGGTTTTTAAAAAAAAAAAAAAATTTTTTTTCATTTTCCCTTTTTTTTCCAAATTTAACCCCCGGGAAAATTTAAAAAATTTTTTGTTAAAAATTTTTCCCCAAAAATTTTTTTATTTAAAATTAAAAATTTCCCGGGTTTTGGGAAAAATTTTTTCCCCTTTTTTAAATTTAGGAAAAAAATTTTTTTTTAAAAAAAAATTTTTTAAACCGGGGAAAGGGAAAAAGGAATTTGAATAAATTTTTTGAGTCGGTTACTCACCCTAGTTTTTTTTCCTCATTGCAGCACTGTGGGTATCTTGCACTGCTTACCGTGGCTCTCCTCTCCTCGCCTGTTTGAAAGCAGTTCGTTCGTTCTCAGACTGGTAGATAACACACATTGTAACAGTTATTCATCAACCTTCGAGGTTGATGAACTGATGACACCATCTCTCCACTGCTTCTGCTCTCTCCATATTTGGCACATTTGTATTCGACTGATGGAATCTGCTGTGTAGGCTTCATCATTATTATATTCTCAAAATATTTATGCGTGTCGATATTGTATGTTGCGTATGTATGTAGGCTTACAACATGGTTGGATAAGTTGTCCCAGTGTTCAGTGACTGTACTGATGATGGTACACGTTACCAACAAGTCAGATAAATGAGACACACATGTAGCATCCTCAGCATCATTTTCAGATATTTTTGCCTACAGGGCCAAGCCTCATCAATTATAAATTAGTGTTTGACTGTCAACTTTAAATGGTAAAAGAGAAGTGTGTTTGGTTTTATAACTCGCTGGTAAGTATTTAATGATCTTCAGCTCCTGGCTGATGACACCTCCAACATTCTCATATTTTGTCTCGGTTAGTAATCTTACTGGGAAAAAAATGTTGTCTTGATTAATGTTATTGTAGCCAACGAGCATTAATTGACGTTATTTTGAACATTAACAAACATTTTCCACGTCTCTGATCGCGACACTAAATGTTTAGGTTCCTCCTAATGTTTCTATGTATTAGTAAGATTAAGTAAATCAAGGAAATACATTGCATGTATAAAGCCTAGTTGAAGAGGCGATCAACAGAAGAGCCTCTCAGGTATATCACCTGTGTATGATAGTTATATCTCAGGTATATAACCTGTGTATGATAGTTATATCTCAGGTATATAACCTGTGTATGATAGGTATATCTCAGGTATATCACCTGTGTATGATAGGTATATCTCAGGTATATAACCTGTGTATGATAGGTATATCTCAGGTATATAACCTGTGTATGATAGGTATATCTCAGGTATATCACCTGTGTATGATAGGTATATCTCAGGTATATCACCTGTGTATGATAGGTATATCTCAGGTATATCACCTGTGTATGATAGGTATATCTCAGGTATATCACCTGTGTATGATAGTTATATCTCAGGTATATCACCTGTGTATGATAGGTAATATCTCAGGTATATAACCTGTGTATGATAGGTATATCTCAGGTATATCACCTGTGTATGATAGGTATATCTCAGGTATATCACCTGTGTATGATAGGTATATCTCAGGTATATCACCTGTGTATGATAGGTATATCTCAGGTATATCACCTGTGTATGATAGGTATATCTCAGGTATATCACCTGTGTATGATAGGTATATCTCAGGTATATCACCTGTGTATGATAGTTATATCTCAGGTATATCACCTGTGTATGATAGGTATATCTCAGGTATATCACCTGTGTATGATAGGTATATCTCAGGTATATCACCTGTGTATGATAGTTATATCTCAGGTATATCACCTGTGTATGATAGTTATATCTCAGGTATATCACCTGTGTATGATAGTTATATCTCAGGTATATCACCTGTGTATGATAGTTATATCTCAGGTATATCACCTGTGTATGATAGGTATATCTCAGGTATATCACCTGTGTATGATAGGTATATCTCAGGTATATCACCTGTGTATGATAGTTATATCTCAGGTATATCACCTGTGTATGATAGTTATATCTCAGGTTATCACCTGTGTATGATAGTTATATCTCAGGTATATCACCTGTGTATGATAGGTATATCTCAGGTATATCACCTGTGTATGATAGGTATATCTCAGGTATATCACCTGTGTATGATAGTTATATCTCAGGTATATCACCTGTGTATGATAGTTATATCTCAGGTATATCACCTGTGTATGATAGTTATATCTCAGGTATATCACCTGTGTATGATAGTTATATCTCAGGTATATCACCTGTGTATGATAGGTATATCTCAGGTATATCACCTGTTGTATGATAGGTATATCTCAGGTATATCACCTGTGTATGATAGGTATATCTCAGGTATTCACCTGTGTATGATAGTTATATCTCAGGTATATCACCTGTGTATGATAGGTATATCTCAGGATATATCACCTGTGTATGAAGGTATTCTCAGGTATATCACCTGTGTATGATAGTTATATCTCAGGTATATCACCTGTGTATGATAGGTATATCTCAGGTATATCACCTGTGTATGATAGTATATCTCAGGTATATCACCTGTGTATGATAGGTATATCTCAGGTATATCACCTGTGTATGAATGGTATATCTCAGGTATATCACCTGTGTATGATAGGTATATCCAGGTATAATCACCTGTGTATGATAGGTATATCTCAGGTATATCACCTGTGTATGATAGGTATATCTCAGGTATATCACCTGTGTATGATAGGTATATCTCAGGTATACACCTGTGTATGATAGTTATATCTCAGGTATATCACCTGTGTATGATAGTTATATCTCAGGTATATCACCTGTGTATGATAGTTATATCTCAGGTATATCACCTGTGTATGATAGGTATATCCAGGTATATCACCTGTGTATGATAGGTATATCTCAGGTATATCACCTGTGTAATGATAGTATATCTCAGGTATATCACCTGTGTATGATAGTTATATCTCAGGTATATCACCTGTGTAGATAGTTATATCTCAGTATATCACACTGTGTATGATAGTTATATCTCAGGTATATCACTTGTGTATGATAGTTATATCTCAGGTATATCACCTGTGTATGATAGCTATATCTCAGGTATATAACCTGTGTATGATAGCTATATCTCAGGTATATCACTTGTGTATGATAGTTATATCTCAGGTATATCACCTGTGTATGATAGTTATATCTCAGGTATATCACCTGTGTATGATAGTTATATCTCAGGTATATCACCTGTGTAATGATAGTTATATCTCAGGTATATCACCTGTGTATGATAGTTATATCTCAGGTATATCACCTGTGTATGATAGGTATATCTCAGGTATATCACTTGTGTATGATAGTTATATCTCAGGTATATCACCTGTGTATGATAGGTATATCTCAGGTATATCACTGTGTATGATAGTTATATCTCAGGTATAATCACCTGTGTATGATAGTTATATCTCAGGTATATCACCTGTGTATGATAGTTATATCTCAGGTATATCACCTGTGTATGATAGGTATATCTCAGGTATATCACTTGTGTATGATAGTTATATCTCAGGTATATCACCTGTGTATGATAGTTATATCTCAGGTATATCACCTGTGTATGATAGGTATATCTCAGGTATATCACTTGTGTATGATAGTTATATCTCAGGTATATCACCTGTGTATGATAGTTATATCTCAGGTATATCACCTGTGTATGATAGTTATATCTCAGGTATATCAACCTGTGTATGATAGGTATATCTCAGGTATATCACTTGTGTATGATAGGTATATCTCAGTTATATCACCTGTGTATGACAGGTATATCTCAGGTATATCGCCTGTGTATGACAGGTATATCTCAGGTATATCGCCTGTGTATGACAGGTATATCTCAGGTATATCACCTGTGTATGACAGGTATATCATCTGTATATGACAGGTATATCACCTGTGTATAACAGGTATAACACCTGTATATGACAGGTATATCACCTGTGTATGACAGGTATATCACCTGTATATGACAGGTATATCACCTGTGTATGACAGGTATATCTCAGGTATATCACCTGTGTATGACAGGTATATCACCTGTGTATGACAGGTATATCACCTGTGTATAACAGGTATATCTCAGGTATATCACCTGTGTATAACAGGTATATCTCAGGTATCTCACCTGTGTATGACAGGTATATCACCTGTGTATGACAGGTATATCTCAGGTATATCACCTGTGTATGACAGGTATATCTCAGGTATATCACCTGTGTATGACAGGTATATCTCAGGTATATCACCTGTGTATGACAGGTATATCTCAGGTATATCACCTGTGTATGACAGGTATATCTCAGGTATATCACCTGTGTATGACAGGCATATCCTTGTGTCCTGTTATCTACGAATTTTGATGTATTTGCTTGAAGTTCTGTTTGTAGATAATTAGTGTAGATTACGATGAGGAAGGTTCTGTAGTGATCCGTGAGTCACTGCACTCATGTTCAACACTACTCAGGTACTAACATGTTCAACACTATTCAGGTACTAACATGTTCAACACTACTCGGGTAATAACATGTTCAACACTACTCAGGTACTAACATGTTCAACACTATTCAGGTACTAACATGTTCAACACTACTCGGGTACTAACATGTTCAACACTACTCGGGTACTAACATGTTCAACACTACTCGGTACTAACATGTTCAACACTACTCAGGTACTAAACTGTTCAACACTATTCAGGTACTAACATGTTCAACACTATTCAGGTACTAACATGTTCAACACTACTCGGGTACTAGCATGTTCAACACTACTCGGGTACTAGCATGTTCAACACTACTCGGTACTAACATGTTCAACACTATTCAGGTACTAACATGTTCAACACTACTCGGGTACTAACATGTTCAACACTACTCAGGTACTAAACTGTTCAACACTATTCAGGTACTAACATGTTCAACACTACTCAGGTACTAAACTGTTCAACACTGTTCAGGTACTAACATGTTCAACACTACTCGGGTACTAACATGTTCAACACTACTCGGGTACTAAACTGTTCAACACTACTCAGATACTAAACTGTTCAACACTGTTCAGGTACTAACATGTTCAACACTACTCGGGTACTAGCATGTTCAACACTACTCGGGTACTAACATGTTCAGCACTACTCAGGTACTAAACTGTTCAACACTGTTCAGGTACTAACATGTTCAACACTACTCGGATACTAACATGTTCAACACTACTCGGGTACTAGCATGTTCAACACTACTCGGGTACTAGCATGTTCAACACTACTCGGGTACTAACATTTTCAACACTACTCAGGTACTAAACTGTTCAACACTACTCAGATACTAAACTGTTCAACACTGTTCAGGTACTAACATGTTCAATACTACTCGGGTACTAGCATGTTCAACATTACTCGGGTACTAGCATGTTCAACACTACTCGGGTACTAACATGTTCAACACTACTCAGGTACTAACATGTTCAACACTACTCGGGTACTAGCATGTTCAACACTACTCGGGTACTAACATGTTCAACACTACTCAGGTACTAAACTGTTCAACACTGTTCAGGTACTAACATGTTCAACACTACTCGGGTACTAGCATGTTCAACACTACTCGGGTACTAGCATGTTCAACACTACTCGGGTACTAACATGTTCAACACTACTCAGGTACTAAACTGTTCAACACTGTTCAGGTACTAACATGTTCAACACTACTCGGGTACTAGCATGTTCAACACTACTCGGGTACTAACATGTTCAACACTACTCAGGTACTAAACTGTTCAACACTATTCAGGTACTAAACTGTTCAACACTATTCAGGTACTAACATGTTCAACACTGTTCAGGTACTAACATGTTCAACACTACTCAGGTACTAACATGTTCAACACTACTCGGGTACTAACATGTTCAACACTACTTGGATACTAAACTGTTCAACACTGTTCAGGTACTAACATGTTCAACACTACTTGGGTACTAAACTGTTCAACACTATTCAGGTACTAACATGTTCAACACTACTTGGATACTAAACTGTTCAACACTGTTCAGGTACTAACATGTTCAACACTACTCGGGTACTAGCATGTTCAACACTACTCGGGTACTAGCATGTTCAACACTACTCGGGTACTAACATGTTCAACACTACTCAGATACTAAACTGTTCAACACTACTCAAGGTTATACATGTTTCAACACTACTCAGGTACTAACATGTTCAACAACTAGGTACTAACATGTTCAACACTACTCAGGTACTAACATGTTCAACACTACTCAGGTACTAACATGTTCAACACTACTCAGGTACTAACATGTTCAACACTACTCGGGTACTAACATGTCAACACTACTCGGGTCTAACATGTTCAACACTACTCGGGTACTAACATGTTCACCACTACTCGGGTACTAACATGTTCAACACTACTCAGGTACTACATGTTCAACATTACTCGGGTACTAACATGTTCAACACTACTCGGGTTACTAACATGTTCAACACTACTCAGGTACTAACATGTTCAACACTACTCGGGTACTAACATGTCAACACTACTCAGGTACTAACATGTTCAACACTACTCAGGTACTAACATGTTCAACACTACTCGGTACTAACATGTTCAACACTACTCAGGTACTAACATGTTCAACACTACTCAGGTACTAACATGTTCAACACTACTCGGGTACTAACATGTTCAACACTACTCGGGTACTAACATGTTCAACACTACTCAGGTACTAACATGTTCAACACTACTCGGGTACTAACATGTTCAACACTACTCAGGTACTAACATGTTCAACACTACTCAGGTACTAACATGTTCAACACTACTCGGGTACTAACATGTTCAACACTACTCAGGTACTAACATGTTTCAACACTACTCAGGTACTAACATGTTCAACACTACTCAGGTACTAAACATGTTCAACACTACTCGGGTACTAACGTGTTCAACACTACTCGGGTACTAACATGTTCAACACTACTCAGGTACTAACATGTTCAACACTACTCGGGTACTAACATGTTCAACACTACTCGGGTACTAACATGTTCAACACTACTCAGGTACTAACATGTTCAACACTACTCGGGTACTAACATGTTCAACACTACTCAGGTACTAACATGTTCAACACTACTCGGGTACTAACATGTTCAACACTACTCAGGTACTAACATGTTCAACACTACTCGGTACTAACATGTTCAACACTACTCAGGTACTAACATGTTCAACACTACTCAGGTACTAACATGTTCAACACTACTCGGGTACTAACATGTTCAACACTACTCAGGTACTAACATGTTCAACACTACTCGGTACTAACATGTTCAACACTACTCAGGTACTAACATGTTCAACACTACTCAGGTACTAACATGTTCAACACTACTCAGGTACTAACATGTTCAACACTACTCGGTACTAACATGTTCAACACTACTCAGGTACTAACATGTTCAACACTACTCAGGTACTAACATGTTCAACACTACTCGGGTACTAACATGTTCAACACTACTCAGGTACTAACATGTTCAACACACTACTCGGTACTAACATGTTCAACACTACTCAGGTACTAACATGTTTCAACACTACTCAGGTACTAACATGTTCAACACTACTCAGGTACTAACATGTTCAACACTACTCAGGTTACTAACATGTTCAACACTACTCGGTTACTAACATGTTCAACACTACTCAGGTACTAACATGTTCAACACACTCAGTGTACTAAACTGTTCAAACACTACTCAGGTACTAACATGTTCAACACTACTCCGGGTACTAACATGTTCAACACTACTCGGTACTAACATGTTCAACACTACTCCAGGTACTAACTGTTCAACACTACTCGGTACTAACATGTTCAACACTACTCAGGTACTAACATGTTCAACACTACTCAGGTACTAACATGTTCAACACTACTCAGGTACTAACATGTTCAACACTACTCGGGTACTAACATGTTCAACACTACTCAGGTACTAACATGTTCAACACTACTCGGTACTAACATGTTCAACACTACTCAGGTACTAACATGTTCATCACTACTCAGGTACTAACATGTTCAACACTACTCAGGTACTAACATGTTCAACACTACTCAGGTACTAACATGTTCAACACTACTCAGGTACTAACATGTTCAACACTACTCGGGTACTAACATGTTCAACACTACTCAGGTACTAACATGTTCAACACTGCCCAGTCATGAACTTATTGTTCAGCACTTATTATTTTCTGTCAGATTCAGTCTGTCTACCTGGAGTGTGTTCCCAGGGTACAATGTCTACCTGGAGTGTGTTCCCAGTGTACAATGTCTACCTGGAGTGTGTTCCCAGGGTACAATGTCTACCTGGAGTGTGTTCCCAGGGTACAATGTCTACCTGGAGTGTGTTCCCAGGGGACAATGTCTACCTGGAGTGTGTTCCCAGGGGACAATGTCTACCTGGAGTGTGTTCCCAGGGTACAATGTCTACCTGGAGTGTGTTCCCAGGGGACAATGTCTACCTGGAGTGTGTTCCCAGGGTACAATGTCTACCTGGAGTGTGTTCCCAGGGTACAATGTCTACCTGGAGTGTGTTCCCAGGGTACAATGTCTACCTGGAGTGTGTTCCCAGGTACAATGTCTACCTGAGTGTGTTCCCAGGGTACAATGTCTACCTGGAGTGTGTTCCCAGGGTACAATGTCTACCTGGAGTGTGTTCCCAGGGTACAATGTCTACCTGGAGTGTGTTCCCAGGGTACATTGTCTACCTGAGTGTGTTCCAGGGTACAATGTCTACCTGGAGTGTGTTCCCAGGGTACAATGTCTACCTGGAGTGTGTTCCCAGGGTACAATGTCTACCTGGAGTGTGTTCCCAGGGTACAATGTCTACCTGGAGTGTGTTCCCAGGGTACAATGTCTACCTGGAGTGTGTTCCCACGGTACAATGTCTACCTGGAGTGTGTTCCCAGGGTACAATGTCTACCTGGAGTGTGTTCCCAGGGTACAATGTCTACCTGGAGTGTGTTCCCAGGGTACATGTCTACCTGGAGTGTTTCCACGGTACAATGACTACCTGGAGTGTGTTCCCATGGTGTACAATGTCTACCTGGAGTGTGTATTCCAGGGTACAATGTCTACCTGGAGTGTGTTCCCAGGGTACAATGTCTACCTGGAGTGTGTTCCCAGGGTACAATGTCTACCTGGAGTGTGTTCCCAGGGTACAATGTCTACCTGGAGTGTGTCCCCAGGGTACAATGTCTACCTGGAGTGTGTCCCCAGGGTACAATGTCTACCTGGAGTGTGTCCCCAGGGTACAATGTCAAACCCGGAGTGTGTCCCCAGGGTACAATGTACTACCTGGAGTGTGTTCCCAGGGTACAATGTCTACCTGGAGTGTGTTCCCAGGGTACAATGTCTACCTGGAGTGTGTTCCCAGGGTACAATGTCTACCTGGAGTGTGTTCCCAGGGGACAATGTCTACCTGGAGTGTGTTCCCAGGGTACAATGTCTACCTGGAGTGTGTTCCCAGGGTACAATGTCTACCTGGAGTGTGTTCCCAGGGTACAATGTCTACCTGGAGTGTGTTCCCAGGGTACAATGTCTACCTGGAGTGTGTTCCCAGGGTACAATGTCTACCTGGAGTGTGTTCCCAGGGGACAATGCCCCCGCGATCCGGTCCCAGACCAGACCTTACCCTGATTGGCCTTGATCAACCAGACTGTTGGTGCTGTGAGTCAGTTCTGTATCCCCTCCCCTCCCTCCGTCTTATCAAAGTACTATATAATCTTTTCCCGTACCTGTGACCAGGTACGTGACCTCTTGACCGCCTGGTCTTGTGACCTCTTGACCGCCTGGTCTTGTGACCTCTTGACCGCCTGGTCTTGTGACCTCTTGACCGCCTGGTCTTGTGACCTCTTGACCGCCTGGTCTTGTGACCTCTTGACCGCCTGGTCTTGTAACCTCTTGACCGCCTGTTCTTGTGACCTCTTGACCGCCTGGTCTTGTGACCTCTTGACCGCCTGGTCAAGCAGGCTTGTTGATACTAGCAGCCCCCTGCGCCTTGTCAAAGGATTTCCTAGACCCACAGTAAATATGTGGGGGATTTTCTTGTAATCCTGCGATTTATGTGTGTTAATGAAAAGTCAGCTTGGTTGTACAGGATCTTGACTAGTAAATCCCTGCAGATTATTATGATTATGATTGATTATTATGATTATTATTATGCTATCTGGGTAAATTATATATCTTGGGGTTAATTTCCTGCTTTCCTTGTTTGACCTGACGTTGTCAAACTGACCCAACTTTAGTTTAACCTATTACTTACTACTAGTACTACTACTATTACTACTACTAGTACTACTACTATTACTACTACTATTAGTACTTTTAGTACTACTTCTACTACTACTAATAAAAATAATGCTGTTACTACTATTATTGCTACTACTGTTATTACTATTTCTGCCAATGATACTATCACTATTACTAACGCTACTACTAAGTCTGGCGAAGACTGAAGGAGAGGAGGAAGATGTACAAGATTTAGGAAGGGTCTCCTTCTTTCCTTCCCCCTTCCCCTCTCCCTCTTTCCCTCCCTCCTTCCATCCCTCTCTCCCTCTCTCCTTCCCTCCAACTTTTATTACAGGAAGTAATTAATGATGAGCCTGACTGACCTGTAAAGATTTTTTCAATTTCTCCATTTTTCTATCCACTCCCAATTTTTCGTCTACTCCCAATTTTTCAACTATCTACGAGCCATTTACCTCAGGTGCCAATTTAAAAAATCCCCAATTTCACACTATTTTTCCCCTTTTAGCTTAGTTTTTTCCTTGTGTAATCGTTTGCTCGTTTATTCCTGCATTAAGTTTTATTGATGTTTTCGTTAGTAAGTTTTTGGGGTAGTTTTTTCCAAGTGGCTGGTTTGTTAAACCTCACCATTATCACCATCATCATTGTTCTTTATTTTCCACCCTCCTTCTCTTTCCCTTGTTCCTGCTATTCCTCTTAGCTCTTTATACCTCTCCATGGGTCTTCTTTCACTACCTCAGCCCCTCCCTCTCTCTGTTCCTTCTGCCTCTTTCCCTCCCCCTTTCCCAACCCTCAGCTTCTCCCCTGCACCTCCCCGGCCCTTCCCCTGCACCTCCCCTGCTCTTCCTCCTTGCAGGAAGAGCAGTGGTTTACGACACCCTTGCAGCGACATGATTGGCTGGATTTCCTCCAGTGGTTGTAAAGGTGTGTCAGGGGTCCCCAGACGTCCTCCCTCCTTATGTGTCCTAGCTCATGTGTCCTCTCTCCGTATGCGTCCTCCCTTCTCTCTTTCCTCCTTATGTGTCCTCCCTCCTCTCCTTCCTTGTGTCCTCCCTCTCCCTGCTTCTTATGTGTGTCTCGTCCTCTCCTCCATCTATCCTCCTCACGATCCTACGATGATGGATTGTGATGGATGAACAGGAAGATCCAGTAGGTAAGAAGGAAAACAGTCTGTTGTGTACAGGAAGACTGGTGGAGTGCAAGATGTAAGTGACCAGCACAGGTGACCAGCACAGGTGACCAGCACAAGTGACCACCACAGGTGACGAGTGGGGTCCACCAAGAATAAGTACTTGGGTCTCTCTTCTCCCTCATAAACAAACTAGCAGTTAGCAGGGGATACAAAGCTGCCGAGAAGGAACAAGAAAGGCACAATACCGTGACTGGAATACATAAATAACCCGCACATAACATAGAGGAGCTTACCACAACGTTTCGGTCCGGCTTGGACCATTCACCCAGTCCAAGTCACACCGAAACGTCGTCGTAACCTCCTATGTGCGGGTTATTTGCTTAACGAGGACAACACAGGAGGACCAAGATGGAATTTTTTTAGAAGTTACCTATAGTTTGTTACAAGTGGTGAATCAGCTAGGCTGCATGGGTCTACGGGCTGCCAGCACAAACAGTCTGATTGACCAGTCTCCTCCCACTCTTTAACCCGATGCGAGGCTGTAACCTCACGCTGAATATTCTATGTTGTGTGAAGTCCAAAAATATTCTGTTGAGAAGGCTACAGTGTGTGTGTGTGTGTGTGTGTGTGTGTGTGTGTGTGTGTGTGCGTGTGTGTGTGTGTGTGTGTGTGTGTGTGTGTGTGTGTGTGTGTGCGTGTGTGTGTGTGTGTGTGTGTGTGTGTGTGTGCGTGGTGTGTGTGTGTGTGTGTGTGTGTGTGTGTGTGTGTGTGTGTGTGTGTGTGTGTGTGTGCGTGTGTGTGTGTGTGTGTGTAACTCTTAAAGACACTCATAAATAACGAAACTCATTTCGTGATTTCGATACGTTATCCGCTATCGTGAATTAACCGGTTATTGCTATTCTTGAGGAAGTAACCAAGATATTTCATATTTACAGTTATTACGTCTCTCTCTCTCTCTCTCTCTCTCTCTCTCTCTCTCTCTCTCTCCTCTCTCTCTCTCTCTCTCTCTCTCTCTCTCTCTCTCTCTCTCTCTCGGTCGCTCGCCTTAGATAAGTTTTCTATCGTGCGGTGGCTGAGAACTCGCCAATATGGGAACACTTGCTCCAAATGTACTGCGTTTAAGCAAGACTTCGTACAAAGGTGCTGTGTTAAGCAAGACTTCGTACACAGGTGCCGTGTTAAGCAAGACTTCGTACACAGGTGCCGTGTTAAGCAAGACTTCGTACAAAGGTGCTGTGTTAAGCAAGACTTCGTTCAAAGGTGCTTTGTTAAGCAAGACTTCGTACAAAGGTGCCGTGTAAAGCAAGACTTCGTACAAAGGTGCTGTGTTAAGCAAGACTTCGTACAAAGGTGCTGTGTTAAGCAAGACTTCGTACAAAGGTGCCGTGTTAAGCAAGACTTCGTACAAAGGTGCTGTGTTAAGCAAGACTTCGTACAAAGGTGCCGTGTAAAGCAAGACTTCGTACAAAAGTGCCGTGTTAAGCAAGACTTCGTACAAAGGTGCCGTGTTAAGCAAGACTTCGTACAAAGGTGCCGTGTTAAGCAAGACTTCGTACAAAGGGTTAAGCCAACCAGGAAAATGACGTGTGGATAGTGAGAATTTTCAAAAGAAGGGAAATCGTTCTAATGGTTCTGTGTTGACGGCGCCGTCCTGGGCAAGAGATGTAGCAGAGCTGGACGGATACAGAGATCGTTTACCGCACGCATACAACCAATAAAACATTTAAATTACTGGGAACGCCTTAAAGTCCTAAATATGTACTCACTGGAGCGGAGGAGAGAAAAAATCATGATAATATATACCTGGAAAGTACTCGAGGCCGTGGTCCTAAATCTGAACACTGCCATAACATACTGGGGTGAGAGACATGCAAGGAAGTGCACAATAAACCCAGTGAAAACTAGGGGCGCCGTGAGCACAATAAGGGAACACTGTATCAACATCGGTGATCCCAGACTATTCAACAGCCTTCAAGAAGAAACTGGAGAAGTACTTCCATACAGTGTCAGATCAACCAGACTGAGATGGGTATATGGACCAGCAGCAACAGCCTGGTTCACCAGTCAGGCTCCAGACAAGCTTGGCACAGGGTCGGGCAGCGAGAGTAGGAAAACTCTCGAAACCCGTCAGAAGTATTATCAAAGATAAAGATGTCCATTCCCTCACTCCACTCCTGACACCTCCCCTCAGGTGAGGAGAGGTGGCAGGAGTGCAGGTGGAAAGAGGGGCAGGGAGAGACTCAGGGGCAGGGAGAGACTGAGGGGCAGGGAGAGACTGAGGGGCAGGGAGAGACTCAGGGACAGGGAGAGACTCAGGGGCAGGGAGAGAATCAGGGACAGGGAGAGACTCAGGGGCAGGGAGACTCAGGGGCAAGGAGAGACTTAGGGGCAGGGGGAGAGAGACAGAGGAAGGGAGAGAAGCGTAGCAAATTATGTGAGAGCAAAGTTGATAAGCAAGGTTGAAAAGTTTTAGTGTCTTCTATTTCAAGTGTGAATGATTGATTGATAGGATAGAGGAGAGGGGGTGGGGAGGGGAAGGTAGAAGGAGAACTAGTGGGATGGGAGAGGGACAAGAGAACGAGAGAAGGCGAGTGGGAAGAGAGGTAAACGGAGAGGGTGGTGGAGAGTGGAGATGAGAGGGTGGTCTAAGGTCTGAGACCAGACCTTACTGACTAGGATAGATAGGATAATATTCGACACAGGTCAGTGGTAAATAAAGAACGTAGATAACAGGTTGTATCAACGGTAGTAGTAGTAGTAGTGTACTCGCCTATTTGTGGTTGCAGGGGTCGAGTCCTAGCTAACTCTGTGTGTGTGTGTGTGTGTGTGTGTGTGTGTGTGTGTGTGTGTGTGTGTGTGTGTGTGTGTGTGTGTGTGTGTGTGTGTGTGTGTGTGTGTGAGAGATTTAAGGAGTTTGATACGATATTCAATATGATGACTGGTCAGTGTTGCTTAGTTGCACACAGCTAGCATATTAGTTGTAAAGTAAAAGGACACAAATGCAACTACTGTGACTTTTTATTGTGGCAACGTTTCGCTCTCCAGGAGCTTTATCAAGCCATTACAAACAATACATGGACACAGAGGGTATATAAAGGCTCAGAGTGAGGGGCAATACTAGTGAGGTACCGTTTCGATGTTCACTAGTAGTAGTGGTAGTGACAAAAGGAATACAATATGGTAGAGCAATTGATTCGTACATGAGTAAAAGGATATAAAAGCTATTACTTGGGTAACATAAAAATAGGTTGGGCAAATATAGACTGGAAAGAGGCAGCTTGTTTCAGTGTTCACTCTCTGTAATGTGCTTTGTGTAGTATAACAGGAGAGACTATGTGATGGCAGGGTTTACTGTTTTCAGGAGGATTCTTGCTAAGACTTCGGAGATTGTGAAACTGCCGTTGTTTTGTTTAATTGTATTCGAAACAGCGATCAGTGCTGATTCGAGGCACTTGCGTCTGAGGAAATTAGTTTCTTTGATCACTAATTGGGCGTCCCTGAATTTCATGAGATGATTGGTGGAATTTCGGTGTTGTACAAAAGCGTTGTTCAAGTTATCGTTCCTACATGCGTAAATGTGTTCATTGAGGCGGGTGTCGAGGTTTCTTGCTGTTTCACCTACGTAAATCTTGTCACAGCCTCCACAGGGTATAGTGTAAACTCCTGCATTGACTGGTTCGTGGTGCTTGGATTTTGTCTTGGTTAGATCCTTGACTGAAGTGCTAGAAGCTATGGCGACTCTGGTGTTAGCTTGTGAAAGTACTTTTGAGACGTTCAGTGCAACCTGGCTGTTGGGAAGAATTATAACTTTGTTGGGAGTGGTGTTGATGCGTGGAGAATTGATGATATTAAGAGCTCTTTTCTTGCAGTCTTTGATGAAAAAAGAAGGAAAATGTAACTCAGTGAATGTTTGGTGAATGTATGTACATTCCTCGTCAAGAAACTCAGGACTACAAATTCGGTATGCTCTTAGGAAAAACTCGATGATGATGCCTCTTTTGGTCTTGGTATCTTGACTGGAATAGAAGTGTGTGAGATCATTTTTATTGGTAGGTTTCCGATAAACTTGAAATCTTAGGTTGTTGTCTACTTTGTGAATGAGGACGTCGAGGAAAGGTAGCTTGTCATTGGACTCTTCTTCTAGTGTAAACTGGATCGCCGGTTCAACTGCGTTGAGCCTTGCCTGAAGATTCCGTACATCAAAACGTTACAGAGAGTGAACACTGAAACAAGCTGTCTCTTTCCAGTCTATATTTGCCCAACCTATTTTTGTTACCCAAGTAATAGCTTTTATATCCTTTTACTCATGTACGAATCAATTGCTCTACCATATTGTATTACTTTTGTCACTACTACTACTACTACTACCACTAGTGAACATCGAAACGGTACCTCACTAGTATTGCCCCTCACTCTGAGCCTTTATATACCCTCTGTGTCCATGTATTGTTTGTAATGGCTTGATAAAGCTCCTGAAGAGCGAAACGTTGCCACAATAAAAAGTCACATTAGTTGCATTTGTGTCCTTTTACTTTACATATTGACGGTTATTCTTCCAACTTTATTACAGCATATTAGTTGCACACAGCTAGCATATTAGTTGAACACAGCTAGCATATTAGTTGAACACAGCTAGCATATTAGTTGAACACAGCTAGCATATTAGTTGAACACAGCTAGCATATTAGTTGCACACAGCTAGCATATTAGTTGAACACAGCTAGCATATTAGTTGAACACAGCTAGCATATTAGTTGAACACAGCTAGCATATTAGTTGCACACAGCTAGCATATTAGTTGAACACAGCTAGCATATTAGTTGCACACAGCTAGCAGTTAAGTTAGACAGGTTTATCAATTTTCCCAGCAGTGGTGAGTGTTAATATTTACTACGACTTTCTTGTATCCTCGCTGCTCGGCTTTGCAAGCTTTTTTTCTGTTCGTGTTTTGACATTTTTGTAAACACGAGGATAATGAGGGAGGTGAAGAGTGATAGGGAAAGAGAAGAGGAGAAAATAAGAGACACTGTAAAAAAAATAAAAACTGGAGCAAGAAAGATGGAGAAGCAGACGGAGGATGGAGAAAGTGAGAGAGCAAAGGGAGCGGGTAAATGAAAGAAAGGAGAGGGAAGGGAGTGGCAGAGGGAGAAGCTATGAAAGAAGAGGTGAAGGTGGACCAGGATTGGTGGTAATCGTGGTCCACCTCGTGGATATATCAGCAGTGTGTGGATTGGGTAAAGGGGAGGATAAAGATTTGGGAAAGGAAGGGAAGACTGCGCATAGAATCGACTTCACGATTTAATGTTCTGATCTGAGAGTGAGTGTATATTTTGGAAGGAAGAGAAGGGGGAGGGGACGAGACATAATGGGGAGGGGGAGAGAAAGAGTGGGTAACAATGGGGCTGATACGATGCGAAGGAGGGAAAAGTGCAATATTAGAGGAAGGATGAATGATAAGTCCGGAGAGGGAAAATGATAGATTTTTTTTTTTTTAGATTTTACCACCGAAGTGGCTAGTTTGTGCACCCCATAACCATCCTGTGGAGGGTAGTGGCTAGTTTGTGCACCCCATAACCATCCTGTGGAGGGTAGTGGGTAGTTTGTGTACCCCATAACCATCCTGTGCACCCCATAACCATCCTGTGGAGGGTAGTACAAGAACATATGGATACACAAAGGTCTTAGGAACTAGGCCCCAAAAGGGTCAACATGAGTACATCTGGATTTATATCTGGTATCTTATTTTCATTAATAAGATATCTTGACATGTTTTATAGGTTATTATACTATCTCTGTATTCCTCAATAAGTGATGAAAGGGGAAAGGATGGAGGAATATGTGGATTGAATGTGGTGACCGGTTAGCAAACCCAAGACTGGTACATTTATGAGTGACTTTTAGCCCTGTCAACAAGGCGTTCACCTTACCAGTATGGAACCCATATCTGGCAGTGCAAGTAAAGCTGGAAAAAATGCAAAGGTTTGCAAAGAAACTGGTCCTAGAGATGAGGGTTATTTTCAGGAGAGACCAGAGGAGCTAAACCTGACGACACTAGAAAAGAGAAGGACCAGAGGTGACATGATAATGACGTACATCATACAGAGGAATTGACAGGGTGGACAGGGAGAGACCGAGAGGCGGGTCTTATGTAAACTAGGGAGCACAGGAAAAATAACTGTCATGAACAGTGAGGCACAATACCACGACTGGAACAATACACAGACAACCCGCACATAGAGACAAGCTTATGACGACGTTTCGCTCCAACTTGGACCATTAACAAGTCACATTGTCCACCAACATGAACACTCAGCTCAACCATGAGGAAGGATTTAAATGACAAGGATAAATGGAGGATACAAAACATCTCAGACAAGTTCTGTGCAAGGTCACGACAACTGGTGAACTTTATAGACACCAGCAGAGGTATACTGTGAAGTAGACAGAAACCAGCAGAGGTATACTGTGAAGTAGACAGAAACCAGCAGAGGTATACTGTGAAGAAGACATAGAAACAATATAGACTCACATGGTTGTGTATGTCGTTAGTAGTGTCTGTGGTTAACTACACACGGCTCGTTAGCGGTACAGTCCCTTGGGTCGTTAGCTGTGTATCCCACGGAGTCGTTAACAGTGTGGTCCACGGAGTCGTTAACAGTGTGGTCCACGTAGTAGTTAACAGTGTGGTCCACGTAGTAGTTAACAATGTAGTCCATGGAGTAGTTAACAGTATGGTCCACGTAGTAGTTAACAGTGTGGTCCACGTAGTAGTCAACAGTGTAGTCCACGGAGTAGTTGACAGTATGGTCCACGTAGTAGTTAACAGTGTGGTCCACGTAGTAGTTAACAGTGTGGTCCACGGAGTAGTTAACAGTGTGGTCCATGGAGTAGTTAACAGTATGGTCCACGTAGTAAAGTGTGGTCCACGGAGTAGTTAACAGTGTAGTCCACGAAGTAGTTAACAGTGTGGTTCACGTAGTAGTTAACAGTGTAGTCCACGAAATAGTTAACAGTGTGGTCCACGGAGTAGTTACCAGTATGGTCCACGTAGTAGTTAACAGTGTAGTCCACGGAGTAGTTAACAGTATGGTCCACGTAGTAGTTAACAGTGTAGTCCACGGAGTAGTTAACAGTATGGTCCACGGAGTAGTTAACAGTATGGTCCACGTAGTAGTTAACAGTATAGTCCACGGAGTAGTTAACAGTGTAGTCCACGTAGTAGTTAACAGTATGGTCCACGTAGTAGTTAACAGTGTGGTCCACGTAGTAGTTAACAGTGTAGTCCACGGAGTAGTTAACAGTGTGGTCCACGTAGTAGTTAACAGTGTGGTCCACGTAGTAGTTAACAGTGTAGTCCACGTAGTAGTTAACAGTGTGGTCCACGTAGTAGTTAACAGTGTGGTCCACGTAGTAGTTAACAGTGTGGTCCACGTAGTAGTTAACAGTGTGGTCCACGGAGTAAACAGTTTGGTCCACGTAGTAGTTAACAGTGTGGTCCACGGAGTAGTTAACAGTGTGGTCCACGTAGTAATTAACAGTGTAGTCCACGGAGTAGTTAACAGTATGGTCCACGTAGTAGTTAACAGTGTAGTCCACGGAGTAGTTAACAGTGTGGTCCGCGTAGTAGTTAACAGTGTAGTCCACGGAGTAGTTAACAGTGTGGTCCACGTAGTAATTAACAGTGTAGTCCACGGAGTAGTTAACAGTATGGTCCACGTAGTAGTTAACAGTGTAGTCCACGTAGTAGTTAACAGTGTAGTCCACGGAGTAGTTAACAGTGTAGTCCACGGAGTAGTTAACAGTATGGTCCACGTAGTAGTTAACAGTGTAGTCCACGGAGTAGTTAACAGTGTAGTCCACGGAGTAGTTAACAGTGTGGTCCACGTAGTAATTAACAGTGTAGTCCACGGAGTAGTTAACAGTGTGGTCCACGTAGTAATTAACAGTGTAGTCCACGGAGTAGTTAACAGTATAGTCCACGGAGTAGTTAACAGTGTGGTCCACGTAGTAGTTAACAGTGTAGTCCACGGAGTAGTTAACAGTGTAGTCCACGGAGTAGTTAACAGTGTAGTCCACGGAGTAGTTAACAGTGTAGTCCACGGAGTAGTTAACAGTATGGTCCAATAGTAGTTAACAGTGTGGTCCACGTAGTAGTTAACAGTGTGGTCCACGGAGTAGTTAACAGTGTAGTCCACGGAGTAGTTAACAGTGTAGTCCACGGAGTAGTTAACAGTGTAGTCCACGGAGTAGTTAACAGTGTAGTCCACGGAGTAGTTAACAGTATGGTCCACGGAGTAGTTAACAGTATGGTCCACGTAGCAGTTAACAGTGTGGTCCACGTAGTAGTTAACAGTGTGGTCCACGGAGTAGTTAACAGTATGGTCCACGTAGTAGTTAACAGTGTGGTCCACGGAGTAGTTAACAGTGTAGTCCACGGAGTAGTTAACAGTGTAGTCCACGGAGTAGTTAACAGTGTGGTCCACGGAGTAGTTAACAGTGTAGTCCACGTAGTAGTTAACAGTGTGGCCCACGTAGTAGTTAACAGTGTGGTCCACGGAGTAGTTAACAGTATGGTCCACGTAGTAGTTAACCATGTAGTCCACGGAGTAGTTAACAGTGTAGTCCACGGAGTAGTTAACAGTGTGGTCCACGGAGTAGTTAACAGTGTAGTCCACGTAGTAGTTAACAGTATGGTCCACGTAGTAAACAGTGTAGTCCACGTAGTAGTTAACAGTGTAGTCCACGGAGTAGTTAACAGTGTAGTCCACGGAGTAGTTAACAGTGTAGTCCACGGAGTAGTTAACAGTGTAGTCCACGGAGTAGTTAACAGTGTAGTCCACGGAGTAGTTAACAGTACAGTTAGTCTGGTCACTCCTCAAATTAAAGCAAACATTTTTTAACCTAACTGCCGTTCGTTCATTTCTGCACGATCAAACGTATTGCAGAAATTTATAATTAATCATTCTAGGTTAGGTGTGTGAGATATATATATGTGTGTAGCTAAAGTATTGTGTACAGTGATAGAGTGAGCAGGTTCGAATCCTGCTGTGGACTGAGAGGTAATGTTTGTGTATGTATGTGTGTATATATATATATATATATATATATAATATATATATATATATATATATATATATATATATAATAAACACTTATTGTGTTTTATCTTATTGTACTAATGGCGCCTCTACTTTTCACTGGAGATATGTTGCATCGCCTCCCAAGTCTTTTGGTTTCGTAGGGAGTGATTTCTGTGTGTATATTAGGGACCAGTCCCTCCAAGATCTTCCAGGTGTAGATTATGATGTATCTCTCGCCTGCGCTCCAGTGAGTACAAGTTGATTCCTTCCAGACGTTCCCAGTAGTTAAGATGTTTGATGGAACTTATACGTGCAGTAAAGGTTCTCTGTACATTCTCTAGCTCTGCAATTTCACCTGCCTTGAATGGGGATGTTAATGTACAGCAGTATTCCAGCCTAGAGAGAATAAGTGATTTTAAAAGGATCATCATTGGCTTGGCATCTCTTGTCTTGAATGTTCTCATTATCCATCCTATCAGTTTCCTCGCAGATTTGATGGTGGCATTGTTGTGGTCCTTGAAGGTGAGATCATCAGACATTACCACACCCAGGTCCTTCACATTACTTTTCCGCTCTATTGTGTGACTACAGTTTGTAGTACACTCAGTCCTAGTTATTATTTCCTCCAGTTTTCCATAACGGAGTAGTTGGTATTTGTCTTCATTGAACATCATATTGTTCTCTGTTGCCCATTGGAAAACTTGGTTTATATCTTCTTGGAGCTTTGCCGTGTCCTCAATGGATGACATTCTCATGCAGATCCTAGTATCGTCTGCAAAGGATGTTACGGTGCTATGGTTTACATCTCTGTCTGATATAAGGATGAGGAACAGTATAGGGGCGAGTACTGTGTCTTGTGGAACAGAACTCTTCACTATGGCAGCTTCCGATTTAACTCTGTTTACTAACATTCTTTGTGTTCGAGTGGTTAGAAAATTGAAGTTCCATCTGTCTACTTGCCAGTTATCCCTTTAGCTCTCTCTCTCTCTCTCTTTTTCTTTTTTTACACAGGGTTTGACAAGGTTAAGGATCCCTAGCTTTGACAATCTATTTACAGGTTAAGGATTCCTAACTTTATTGGCAAGCTAAGAACTGTTACCTACATCAGCTCATTTGAAAGTATTTTTATTGTTATGAGACATACAAATAGGGAACAGGATGAAGTTGGAGCCATCTGTGGGCCAGCATTTTCATTTGATCAACTGACGTTATCTCGTTGACATCATTATGCTGTACGAATGTGTTCCATACTCGAGTCATCCTGGGTATGTATGATCTCAGATGGAGTGATGTTCTGGAGAAGGGTACAGCCAGAGTGAAGTTGCTGCTTTCTGCCCGTCTTGTGGCATAAAAGCTTGTTTCACGCTGTCCTCGAAGTGGATCCAAGTGTGGTACTTTGACAATATTGGCCTTGTACATAACAGAAAGCCCACCCACATCCCTCCTATGTTGAAGGCTCTGCTGAAATGACAGAGAGAGAGAGAGAGAGAGAGAGAGAGAGATCTATATATATATATATATATATATATATATATATATATATATATATATATATATATATATATATATATATATATATACATACCTAGCTCTGCTGGGTGCATGATTCTTGTAGAATTTGGTGGTCCTGTGGGTTAAAGCGTCATGTGATTTTCGCTCGCCATGAGGCGGGCCAAAACGACATAGGGTTAGTCTAGTTTGCGCTTGTATGTACATGCGTATTTCTTTGCGTGCGCACGCAGTGTATGCATGCTTGTTTGTGTGAGCGCACATGCATTTGTGTGTGTTCTTGTGCATGTTTGGGGAACCGGGAAGAGGAAGGGAGGGTTACTGAGCGGACCAGCTTGTCGATACCTTCAACAACTTCACTAATTCAAAGTTGAGAACCAGTTGAGAGTTGAGCGGCTTGTAGCAGCAACTTGTAACTCTCTCCACTGTCTTGTAACTGATTATAACGCTTTGTATCGCCCTGTACTGACTGATAACTCTCTACCTTCTTGTAACTGCTTAAGAGCATAAGAACATAAAAAAGAAGAAGCACTGCAGTACGCCTACTGACCCATGCTAGGCAGGTTCAGGTCACCTACTGGCCGAAGTCAGTCAGGTCCAGTCACATCCACTTAAGATGGATATAGCACTGCGTGAGACCCATTAGCGACATATCCTCCTCCTCGCTAGTGTCCATAGTTAGGAGTACATATGGTGTTGTCTCTTATGAGATGCACCAGTTGAACTGACCAGAAGAGTGCTTGAGCAGCATACGTCGCATCATTGTAGAAACCTTTCTCCATCGGGAGCCAGAGACGGGTCATCGCAAGATTGAGACCCGTGCCAGGACTACGGTCTTGGCGAACATCATACATACATTAGCGCAAGCCAGTCAGGTCAAACACTCCCACTCATGTATTTGTCTAACCTATTTTTTATAACTACACAAGGTTTTAGCTTCAATAACTGTACTCGGGAGTTTGTTCCACTGATCCACAGCTCTGTTACCAAACCAGTGCTTTCCTATATCCTTTCTTAACCTGCTTTTTTCCAGCTTGAAACCATTGCTTCCAGTCTTGTCTTAGATACTTTTAGCACGTTATTTACATCCCCTACATTTATTCATGTTTTCCATTTATACACCTCCTCAGTCATATCTTCCCTAACTCTACGCCTTTCTGGAGAGTGCAGATTCAGGGACCTCAGTCTATCCTCATTGGCAAAATTCCTGATACACGGGATCAACTTTATCCTCCTCTGTACGTTTTCCAGAGCATTTGTATCCAGTCTGTAATACAGTGACCAGAACTGTGCAGCATAGTCTAAATGAGGTCTAACCAAGGATATATAGAGTTGAACAACCTGATTTGAAGCTAAGAATTCTGTTAGCTTTATTGCGAACACTTATGCACTGTTGTCTTGGTTTGAGATTACTGCTAACCAGAACTCCTAAATCTTTTTCGCAGTCAGTAATATTAAGATCTACATTGTAGCGCCCTCTGTCGACTTGTAACGCTCTGTGCTGCCTTTTAGCGTCTTGCGCTCACTAGTAGCTTTGACATTATAATAATCAAAGTGAAGCACTAAACCTACAAGGGTCATATAGCGCAGAGTAGCTTTGACAGCTTTGTATTAAGTTTAATTGTAGCGTTTTGTAGCGCTTTGTGTTTACTGGTAGACTCCTTACCCTTGTAGTGAATTACATTTACTAGTAGTATCTTGTGTGTACTTGTAGGTGTGTATGTTGGCTGGTGGCTTGTCACTACTTGTAGGTGTGTATGTTGGCTGGTGGCTTGTCACTACTTGTAGGTGTGTATGTTGGCTGGTAGCTTGTCACTCCCATCCTCCCCCCCCCCCAGCTGGCCTCTCCCCGCCCCTCCTCCCCCCCCCCCCCCAGCTGGCTTCTCCCCGCCCCTCCTCCCTGCCACCATATTCAGTCTCAGCGAGGTGGATCAATTTGCCGCTTGTCGTGGTCCAGGTCTCCCGGGAGGATCCAGCTGAGCAGTTTTATCCTCCAGCTGTACCCCAGCTGGTGCTGTCCCTCTTACCACTACCAGCTGGTGCTATCCCTCTCATCACTACCAGCTGGTGCTATTCCTCTCCATGGTATTACCTTTGGGCTCCATGCTGGCGCCTCATACTCGAAGATGAGCCTGACTCGCAGCCGACAGATTTCTTAAAATTGTTCTTGATCAGCTGACTTGTGGTGCATGTGGGACACTAACAGCTTGATCGATCAGGTCAGAAACCAGGGAGGACAAGTCTAAGACTGGGTCGCGGGGGCGCTGACCCCCGGAACGACTACAGGTCGGCTCTTGGTGAGCCTCCCTCGTGTGTGTGTGTGGGGGGGGGGGGGCAGCCTCCAGGCTCATCCCAACACAAGCATCTCTGAGACCTAAACCCGTGTGAGTCATCAGCTCAAGAATTGGTCTAGGCTCTATACTCCATCCAGGAATATCACACATACACGGGGATACCATTCACATGTATTCTTCTGGCGGAATTAAACACGTGTGTGTGTGTGTGTGTGTGTGTGTGTGTGTGTGTGTGTGTGTGTGTGTGTGTGTGTGTGTGTGTGTGTGTGTTGGGTGGGGGGGACATGCCCACCAGCCCCCTCCCTCCCTTCCCTACCCCCTCCCTCCCTTCCATATTAATTGATTCATTTTTTTCCTCTTTCATTTTCTCTCTCTTTTTAGTTTTCATCATCGGTAAAGTTCACAGATTTAACCCCCCAAAAAACATACATTGAAAAACCCGAGTTGGTGTTGCCGCGGCGCGACATCAAACGTTTTATACAACAAATATACACTGCATAAATATATATAAATGCTGAAATGAATGCTGGACATTTCGCCCACTCCCATTCACCTCATCAGTGTTTGCGCAGTGTAATCTTCAAACGTTTCTGAATTAATCCATTTGCATGTAGGAGCTGGTAATTTATTTTTGACGGCTGCCTTCAAGAGAGAGCTGGACAGATACCTAAAGTCAGTGCCGGATCAGCCGGGCTGTGGCTCGTACGTTGGACTGCGTGCGGCCAGCAGTAACAGCCTAGTTGATCAGGCCCTGATCCATCGGGAGGCCTGGTCATGGACCGGGTCGCGGGGACGTTGATCCCCGGAATAACCTCCAGGTAACCAGGTAGCCCTGAAGGTTAACACTGCTGTCTAGGCCTATGCAGCATAGCCGTTGCAGAAGCCTGATCTGCCATCTCAGCAACAATCACACAGCGTCCAGCTTGTGCGTCAGGTGAAGCAACAATCACACAGCGTCCAGCTTGTGCGTCAGGTGAAGCAACAATCACACAGCGTCCAGCTTGTGCGTCAGGTGAAGCAACAATCACACAGCGTCCAGCTTGTGTGTCAGGTGAAGCAACAATCACACAGCGTCCAGCTTGTGCGTCAGGTGAAGCAACAATCACACAGCGTCCAGCTTGTGTGTCAGGTGAAGCAACAATCACACAGCGTCCAGCTAATCCACTGGCAGCTTCACACGTAAAAAACGAGGCAATTTGAGTCGACAGAATCCTGATATGAAGGTGCCCGTGACCCCGACCCTGGGAGAGAGAGAGAGAGAGAGAGAGAGAGAGAGAGAGAGAGAGATACGTGTACACAGTGAGAGAGAGAGAGAGAGAGAGAGAGAGATGTGTGTGTACTCACCGTGTGTATAAATATTGTACTGAATTGTGTGCTAAGGGAGACAGAATATAAGGAAAGGGGGGATGGGGAGGAAGGAAGAGAATAAAAGAGAGAGGTAGGAAGGAGGTGGTGCGATGTTTCATTTGATTTTAGTCTTCCTCTTATAAATTTCAGCAAGTCATTATATCCAAAGTACACTGTAGTGAGTGTGAAGAAGTGATTCTTGAGTCAGTTCCACGTGGGATGTGTGGCTGGTCAGGTCATGGAGGTGGTCAGACACCACGGGTCACGTGACCGGCCAAGTGTGTTGTCACTACACTGGGATCAACGTGACGTTGGTAGCTGGGGCATTTATCAATGGTCAAGGCTGAGGGACTGATCCCCTCAAAATTACTTTTCGACTGCTATCTCCAGTGTTATAATCGCCTGTATTCGACTGAAGATGCCTGCTGTGCAGGCGAAACATTTCACCAATAAAGATGCGTAATATTGCTTATGTGTCTTACTCATTATGGAATAGTGTAAGTACCTGAATGTGCTGTGTTCCTCCCCCCGAGGGGGGGGGACACACACATATATTAGTTACAATATATATATATATAAATATATATATAATTGTAACTACGAACGAGTGGTATTAATCAATAACAACACTGCGACTAGCCGGGAATTCGAACCCAAATCGTTTTTGGCCCACCTCATGCTGAGCGAAAATCACACATGACGCAAGAATGAGCTAATTTCATTTACTCCCAGTTTGGTGACGTGGGCTCAAACCCTCGGCTAGTCGCATTGTTGTCATTGATTAATACCACTCGTTCGTAGTTTACAATAATATATATGCTGCTCGTGACGCTAGTAAATAATTTAAATATATATATATATATATTTTATATATATATATATATATATATATATATATATATATATATATATATATATATATATAATTATATATTTTATATATTCCAGGAATAATTGTTATGGCAATATTAAGTTGTAACTTAGGGTGCTAATCTTATAGGAATGGGAGGAGTAAGGAAGGGAGGTAGTAAGGAAAGACTAGAGGGAGAGAGGAAGGGAGGTAGGGAGTTTAACATGCTGGTGACCACAATATGAACATGGTCACACATAATCTGCTCGTCACATGATTCTGCAGATAAATACTGTATAATTGTCGAGGTTAATGTGAGGCTCCTGTTATGAGTGGCTACTGTTGTGAGTGGTTTCTGTTATGATTGGCTACTGTTGTGAGAGTGGTTTCTGTTATGAGTGGCTACTGTTGTGAGAGTGGTTTCTGTTATGATTGGCTACTGTTGCGAGAGTGGTTTCTGTTATGATTGGCTACTGTTGCGAGAGTGGTTTCTGTTATGAGTGGCTACTGTTGGGAGAGTGGTTTCTGTTATGAGTGGCTACTGTTGTGAAAGTGCTTTCTGTTATGATTGGCTACTGTTGTGAGAGTGGTTTCTGTTATGAGTGGCTACTGTTGTGAGAGTGGTTTCTGTTATGATTGGCTACTGTTGCGAGAGTGGTTTCTGTTATGATTGGCTACTGTTGCGAGAGTGGTTTCTGTTATGAGTGGCTACTGTTGGGAGAGTGGTTTCTGTTATGAGTGGCTACTGTTGTGAAAGTGCTTTCTGTTATGATTGGCTACTGTTGTGAGAGTGGTTTCTGTTATGAGTGGCTACTGTTGTGAGAGTGGTTTCTGTTATGATTGGCTACTGTTGTGAGAGTGCTTTCTGTTATGAGTGGCTACTGTTGTGAGAGTGGTTTCTGTTATGATTGGCTACTGTTGTGAGAGTGGTTTCTGTTATGAGTGGCTACTGTTGTGAGAGTGCTTTCTGTTATGAGTGGCTACTGTTGTGAGAGTGCTTTCTGTTATGAGTGGCTACTGTTGTGAGAGTGGTTTCTGTTATGATTGGCTACTGTTGTGAGTGGTTTCTGTTATGAGTGGCTACTGTTGAGAGGGGTTTCTGTTATGAATGGCTACTGTTGTGAGAGTGGTTTCTGTTATGAGTGGCTACTGTTGTGAGTGGTTTCTGTTATGAGTGGCTACTGTTACCTGGATTACCTGGAGGTTATTCCGGGGATCAACGCCCCTGCGGCCCGGTCCATGACCAGGCCTCCCGATGGATCAGGGCCTGATCAACTAGGCTGTTACTGCTGGCCGCACGCAGTCCAACGTACGAGCCACAGCCCGGCTGATCCGGCACTGACTTTAGGTATCTGTCCAGCTCTCTTGAAGGCAGCCAGGGGTTTATTAGCAATTCCCCTAATGCTTGATGGGAGGCTGTTGAACAGTCTTGGGCCCCGGACACTTATGGTGCTTTCCCTTAGTGTACCAATGGCGCCCCTACTTTTTATTGGGGGCATTTTGCATCGCCTGCCCAGTCTTTTACTTTCGTAGGGAGTGATTTTCTCTTGTGCAGATTTGGGACCATTCCTTCCAAGATTTTCCAAGTGTAGATTATGATATATCTCTCCCTCCTGCGTTCCAACGAGTACAAGTCAAGTGCTTCCAAGCGTTCCCAGTAGTTAAGGTGCTTGACAGAACTTATACATGCAGTAAAGGATCTCTGTACACTCTCTAGATCTGCAATTTCACCTACTTTGAATGGAGATGTTAATGTACAGCAGTATTCCAGCCTAGAGAGAACAAGTGATTTGAAAAGGATCATCATGTGCTTGGCATCTCTCGTTTTGAAAGTTCTCATTATCCATCCTATCATTTTCTTTGCACGTGCGATCGTGGCACTGTTGTGATCCTTGAAAGTGAGATCCTCAGACATTACTACTCCCAGGTCCCTTACATTATTTTTCCGCTCTATTGTATGGCCAGAGTCTGTAGTATACTCTGTTCTAGTTATTATCTCCTCCAGTTTTCCATAACGGAGTAGTTGGAATTTGTCCTCATTGAACATCATATTGTTTACCGTTGCCCACTGGAAAACTTTGTTTATATCTTCTTGGAGGTTAACCGCGTCCTCAGCAGATGACAGCCTCATGCAGATCCCAGTATCATCCACAAAGGATGATACGGTGCTGTGATGTATATCTCTGTCCATGTCTGATATAAGGATAAGGAATAAGAGTAGTGTCACTGCATGATGGCATTGCGGGGAGAATGGCACTGTGGGTTGAGTGGCACTGTGGGGAGAGTGGCACCCTGTGCCACTCTGTTGATCTTACTGACATTCCCGATGTTACTGTTTTTGACAATCACTGTTCTAGTTGATGTTATGAATGGTTATTGAAGGAACGTTGATGTAATGACTGTTATTAAAGTTGATGTTATAATTATTAGTTAATGAGATTGTTATTGATGTTATGGCTGTTATTAGTGTTGATTGTATGTTATTAACGTCGATGTTATGACTATTATCGGTATAATTGTTTTTGATGCTGATGCGATTGTGCTTGACGTTATGATTGTTGTTGATAATACGGGAGACAGTAATGTTTTTGTTTGTTTGTTGTTGTTGGTGTCCCGGCGAGTCTCATCGATCTGACCATGTGTATGTGTTAGCCAGTAACGACGGTCCCAGGGGCCAATCACGGACTTGATTTGCTTGTGACGTCACTGTTTGAAGCTGTTCCTCCAGTCAGGAAGCAAAACAATTTTGGTGACGTCACTGTTTCAAGCCGCTCGTCCAATTAAAAAAAAAGAAAGATTAATAATGGTATCGTCATTTTTTTAATTATACTAACCATAAAGGAAGCTTTACTCTAGGATTTAAAGCTTTACGCTGGAATCCCCCAGCTAATCAAAATAACAGAACGTAATGGGGTATGAATGACGTCATTTTATATATATATATATATAAATAATATATATATATATATATAATATATATTATATTATTATTTATGATATATGATATTATTTATATATAAGCTCACTCTGAACGTGTGTGCTGGGACTTGACTCCTCTTTTCTGCAACATTGCAAGCTCCTGATGTTATATTACAACAGGGAGGACTCTAGAGCTGTCATAACTCCCCTGTTGGTTGTTTTTCATTATTGTAACTTGTTTAATATTAGATGCAAGACTGTTATAGATATCCTTATAAATGCTTTTTATAGTCAATATAAATTTTTTTTTACAATTAATATTGTAGGAAACAGTAAATGGTTATAGATGCGTAGGATCAAGACGCTGTATAATTCTCTGTAAAGTATACACGGTTATATTACTACGTTAATGGTAGAGGATGATGTGTCTGGATGACATGACGAGTTGAATGTTTACAGTGTGAAGGTGGTGGTGTGGTGTTACAGTGGTGAAGGTGGTGTGTCTGGTGTTACAGTGGTGAAGGTGGTGTGTTCTGGTGTTACAGTGTGAAGGTGGTGTTGGTGTTACAGTGGTGAAGGTGGTGTGTTGGTGTTACAGTGGTGAAGGTGGTGTGTGTGGTGTTACAGTGTGAAGGTGGTGTGTCTGGTGTTACAGTGGTGAAGGTGGTGTGTCTGGTGTTACAGTAGTGAAGGTGGTGTTTGGTGTTACAGTGGTGAAGGTGGTGTGTCTGGTGTTACAGTGGTGAAGGTGGTGTGTCTGGTGTTACAGTAGTGAAGGTGGTGTGTCTGGTGTTACAGTAGTGAAGGTGGTGTGTCTTGGTGTTACAGTGGTGAAGGTGGTGTGTCTGGTGGTACAGTGGTGAAGGTGGTGTGTGTTGGTGTTACAGTGGTGAAGGTGGTGTGTCTGGTGTTACAGTGGTGAAGGTGGTGTGTCTGGTGTACAGTGGTGAAGGTGGTGTGTCTGGTGTTACAGTGTGAAGGTGGTGTGTCTGGTGTTACAGTGGTGAAGGTGGTGTGTCTGGTGTTACAGTAGTGAAGGTGGTGTGTCTGGTTGTTACAGTAGTGAAGGTGGTGTGTCTGGTGTTACAGTGGTGAAGGTGGTGTGTCTGGTGTTACAGTGGTGAGGTGGTGTGTCTGGTGTTACAGTAGTGAAGGTGGTGTGTCTGGTGTTACAGTGGTGAAGGTGTGTGTCTGGTGTTACAGTAGTGAAGGTGGTGTGTCTGGTGTTACAGTAGTGAAGGTGGTGTGTCTGGTGTTACAGTGGTGAAGGTGGTGTGTTGGTGTTACAGTGGTGAAGGTGGTGTGTCTGGTGTTACAGTAGTGAAGGTGGTGTGTCGGTGTTACAGTAGTGAAGGTGGTGTGTCTGGTGTTACAGTAGTGAAGGTGGTGTGTCTGGTGTTACAGTGGTGAAGGTGGTGTGTCTGGTGTTACAGTGGTGAAGGTGGTGTGTCTGGTGTTACAGTGGTGAAGGTGGTTGTGTTCTGGTGGTACAGTGGTGAAGGTGGTGTGTCTGGTGTTACAGTAGTGAAGGTGGTGTGTCTGGTGTTACAGTGGTGAAGGTGGTGTGTCTGGTGTTACAGTGTGAAGGTGGTGTGTCTGGTGTTACAGTAGTGAAGGTGGTGTGTCTGGTGTTACAGTGGTGAAGGTGGTGTGTCTGGTGTTACAGTAGTGAAGGTGGTGTGTCTGGTGGTACAGTGGTGAGGTGGTGTGTCTGGTGTGTTACAGTGGTGAAGGTGGTGTGTCTGGTGTTACAGTAGTGAAGGTGGTGTGTCTGGTGTTACAGTAGTGAAGGTGGTGTGTCTGGTGTACAGTGGTGAAGGTGGTGTGTCTGGTGTTACAGTAGTGAAGGTGGTGTGTCTGGTGTTACAGTAGTGAAGGTGGTGTGTCTGGTGGTACAGTGTGAAGGTGGTGTGTCTGGTGTTACAGTGGTGAAGGTGGTGTGTCTGGTGTTACAGTAGTGAAGGTGGTGTGTCTGGTGTTACAGTTGTGAAGGTGGTGTGTCTGGTGTTACAGTAGTGAAGGTGGTGTGTCTGGTGTTACAGTGGTGAAGATGGTGTGTCTGGTGTTACAGTAGTGAAGGTGGTGTGTCTGGTGTTACAGTGGTGAAGGTGGTGTGTCTGGTGTTACAGTGGTGAAGGTGTGTGTGTCTGGTGTTACAGTGGTGAAGGTGGTGTGTCTGGTGTTACAGTAGTGAAGGTGGTGTGTCTGGTGTTACAGTAGTGAAGGTGGTGTGTCTGGTGTTACAGTGGTGAAGGTGGTGTGTCTGGTGTTACAGTGGTGAAGGTGGTGTGTCTGGTGTTACAGTGGTGAAGGTGGTGTGTCTGGTGTTACAGTGGTGAAGGTGGTGTGTGTCTGGTGTTACAGTAGTGAAGGTGGTGTTTGGTGTTACAGAAGTGAAGGTGGTGTATCTGGTGTTACAGTGGTGAAGGTGGTGTTTCTGGTGTTACAGTGGTGAAGGTGGTGTGTCTGGTGTTACAGTGGTGAAAGTGGTGTGTCTGGTGTTACAGTAGTGAAGGTGGTGTTTGGTGTTACAGAAGTGAAGGTGGTGTGTCTGGTGTTACAGTGGTGAAGGTGGTGTGTCTGGTGTTACAGTGGTGAGGTGGTGTGTCTGGTGTTACAGTAGTGAAGGTGGTGTGTCTGGTGTTACAGTGGTGAAGTGGTGTGTCTGGTGTTACAGTGGTGAAGGTGGTGTGTCTGGTGTTACAGTAGTGAAGGTGGTGTGTCTGGTGTTACAGTGGTGAAGGTGGTGTGTCTGGTGTTACAGTGGTGAAGGTGGTGTGTCTGGGTTACAGTAGTGAGGTGGTGTGTCTGGTGTTACAGTGGTGAAGGTGGTGTGTCTGGTGTTTACAGTGTGAAGGTGGTGTGTCTGGTGTTACAGTGGTGAAGGTGGTGTGTCTGGTGTTACAGTGGTGAAAGTGGTGTGTCTGGTGCTACAGTGGTGAAGGTGGTGTGTCTGGTGTTACAGTGGTGAAGGTGGTGTGTTGGTGTTACAGTGGTGAAGGTGGTGTGTCTGGTGTTACAGTGGTGAAGGTGGTGTGTCTGGTGTTACAGTAGTGAAGGTGGTGTTTGGTGTTACAGAAGTGAAGGTGGTGTGTCTGGTGTTACAGTGGTGAAGGTGGTGTGTCTGGTGTTACAGTGGTGAAGGTGGTGTGTCTGGTGTTTTTACAGTGGTGAAAGTGGTGTGTCTGGTGTTACAGTGGTGAAGGTGGTGTGTTGGTGTTACAGTGGTGAAAGTGGTGTGTCTAGTGTTACAGTAGTGAAGGTGGTGTTTGGTGTACAGAAGTGAAGGTGGTGTGTCTGGTGTTACAGTGGTGAAGGTGGTGTGTCTGGTGTTACAGTGGTGAAGGTGGTGTGTCTGGTGTTACAGTAGTGAAGGTGGTGTGTCTGGTGTTACAGTGGTGAAGGGTGGTGTGTCTGGTGTTACAGTGGTGAAGGTGGTGTGTCTGGTGTTACAGTAGTGAAGGTGGTGTGTCTGGTGTTACAGTGGTGAAGGTGGTGTGTCTGGTGTTACAGTGGTGAAAGTGGTGTGTCTGGTGCTTACAGTGGTGAAGGTGGTGTGTCTGGTGTTACAGTGGTGAGGTGTGGTGTGTCTGGTGTTAAAGTGGTGAAAGTGGTGTGTCTGGTGCTACAGTGGTGAGGTGGTGTGTCTGGTGTTACAGTGGTGAAGGTGGTGTGTCTGGTGTTACAGTGGTGAAGGTGGTGTGTCTGGTGTTACAGTGTGAAAGTGGTGTGTCTGGTGCTACAGTGGTGAAGGTGGTGTGTCTGGTGTTACAGTGGTGAAGGTGGTGTGTCTGGTGTTACAGTGGTGAAGGTGGTGTGTCTGGTGTTACAGTGGTGAAGGTGGTGTGTCTGGTGTTACAGTAGTGAAGGTGGTGTTTGGTGTTACAGAAGTGAAGGTGGTGTGTTGGTGTTACAGTGGTGAAGGTGGTGTGTCTGGTGTTACAGTGGTGAAGGTGGTGTGTCTGGTGTTACAGTGGTGTGTCTGGTGTTACAGTGGTGAAGGTGGTGTGTCTGGTGTTACAGTGGTGTGTCTGTGTTACAGTGGTGAAGGTGGTGTGTCTGGTGTTACAGTGGTGAAAGTGGTGTGTCTGGTGTTACAGTAGTGAAGGTGGTGTTTGGTGTTACAGAAGTGAAGGTGGTGTGTCTGGTGTTACAGTGGTGAAGGTGGTGTGTCTGGTGTTACAGTAGTGAAGGTGGTGTGTCTGGTGTTACAGTAGTGAAGGTGGTGTGTCTGGTGTTACATAAGAACATAAGAACGAAGGAACACTGCAGAAGGCCTACTGGCCAATGCGAGGCAGGTCCAAGTCTCCTACCGGCTTAAGCCAAAGCACCCAACCTAGTCAGGTCAGGTCACATTGACTTAAGGGAGGAACACGGCAACCGACCTGTTAGCACAAGCTATCAGGTCTAACTCACACCCACCCACATCTACTCATGTATTTATCCAACCTATTTTTAAAGCTACACAACGTTCTGGCCTCTATAACGGTACTTGGGAGTTTGTTCCACTCATCCACAACTCTATTACCAAACCAGTACTTTCCTTATCCTTCCTGAATCTGAATTTTTCCAACTTAAAACCATTGCTGCGAGTCCTGTCTAGGCTAGATATTTTCAGCACACTATTTACATCCCCTTTATTTATTCCTGTCTTCCATTTATACACCTCAATCATATCCCCCTAATTCTACGTCTTTCTAGAGAGTGCAGTTTCAGGGCCTTAGTCTATCCTCATAGGGAGGTTTCTGATACATGGGATCATCTTTGTCATCCTCCTTTGTACATTTTCCAGAGAATTTATATCCATTCTGTAATACGGTGACCAAAACTGTGCAGCATAATCTAAATGAGGCCTAACCAAGGATGTATAGAGTTGAAGAACAACCTGAGGACTCCTATTATTTATGCTTCTTGATATGAAGCCAAGGATTCTATTAGCTTTATTGCGAACACTTATGCACTGTTGTCTTGGTTTCAGATTACTGCTAACCAGAACTCCTAAATCTTTTTCGCAATCCGTAATATTAAGATCTACATTATTTAGTTTATATGTGGCATGGTTATTGTCCTGTCCAACATTTAGAACTTTGCATTTGTCTATATTAAACTGCATCTGCCACTTCTCCGACCACTGCATCAGTCTATTCAAATCTTCCTGGAGTGCTCGAATGTCCTCGTCAGAATGAATTCGACGGCCTATATGGTGAAGGTGGTGTGTCTGGTGTTACAGTGGTGAAGGTGGTGTGTCTGGTGTTACAGTAGTGAAGGTGGTGTGTCTGTTGTTACAGTGGTGAAGGTGGTGTGTCTGGTGTTACAGTAGTGAAGGTGGTGTGTCTGGTGGTACAGTGGTGAAGGTGGTGTGTCTGGTGTTACAGTGGTGAAGGTGGTGTGTCTGGTGTTACAGTAGTGAAGGTGGTGTGTCTGGTGTTACAGTGGTGAAGGTGGTGTGTCTGGTGTTACAGTGGTGAAAGTGGTGTGTCTGGTGCTACAGTTGTGAAGGTGGTGTGTCTGGTGTTCAGTGGTGAAGGTGGTGTGTCTGGTGTTACAGTGGGTGAAGGTGGTGTGTCTGGTGTTACAGTGGTGAAGGTGGTGTGTCTGGTGTTACAGTAGTGAAGGTGGTGTTTGGTGTTACAGAAGTGAAGGTGGTGTGTCTGGTGTTACAGTGGTGAAGGTGGTGTGTCTGGTGTTACAGTGGTGAAGGTGGTGTGTCTGGTGTTACAGTGGTGAAGGTGGTGTGTCTGGTGTTACAGTGGTGAAGGTGGTGTGTCTGGTGTTACAGTAGTGAAGGTGGTGTGTCTGGTGTTACAGTAGTGAAGGTGGTGTGTCTGGTGTTACAGTAGTGAAGGTGGTGTGTCTGGTGTTACGTAGTGAAGGTGGTGTGTCTGGTGTTACAGTAGTGAAGGTGGTGTGTCTGGTGTTACAGTAGTGAAGGTGGTGTTTGGTGTTACAGAAGTGAAGGTGGTGTGTCTGGTGTTACAGTGGTGAAGGTGGTGTGTCTGGTGTTACAGTGGTGAAAGTGGTGTGTCTGGTGTTACAGTGGTGAAGGTGGTGTGTCTGGTGTTACAGTGGTGAAGGTGGTGTGTCTGGTGTTACAGTGGTGAAGGTGGTGTGTCTGGTGTTACAGTGGTGAAGGTGGTGTGTATGGTGTTACAGTGGTGAAGGTGATGTCTGGTGTTACAGTAGTGAAGGTGGTGTGTCTGGTGTTACAGTGGTGAAGGTGGTGTGTCTGGTGTTTCAGTAGTGAAGGTGGTGTGTCTGGTGTTACAGTGGTGAAGGTGATGTGTGTGGTGTTACAGTGGTGAAGGTGATGTGTCTGGTGTTACAGTGGTGAAGGTGGTGTGTTTGGTGTTACAGTGGTGATGGTTGGTGTGTCTGGTGTTACAGTGGTGAAGGTGGTGTGTCTGGTGTTACAGTAGTGAAGGTAATGTGTCTGGTGTTACAGTAGTGAAGGTGGTGTGTCTGGTGTTACAGTAGTGAAGGTGGTGTGTCTGGTGTTACAGTAGTGAAGGTGGTGTGTCTGGTGTTACAGTAGTGAAGGTGGTGTGTCTGGTGTTACAGTGGTGAAGGTGGTGTGTCTGGTGTTACAGTAGTGAAGGTGGTGTGTCTGGTGTTACAGTAGTGAATGTGGTGTGTCTGGTGTTACAGTAGTGAAGGTGGTGTGTCTGGTGTTACAGTAGTGAAGGTGGTGTGTCTGGTGTTTCAGTAGTGAAGGTGGTGTGTCTGGTGTTACAGTAGTGAAGGTGGTGTGTCTGGTGTTACAGTAGTGAAGTGGTGTGTCTGGTGTTACAGTGGTGAAGGTGGTGTGTCTGGTGTTACAGTGGTGAAGGTGGTGTGTCTGGTGTTACAGTGGTGAAGGTGGTGTGTCTGGTGTTACAGTGGTGAAGGTGGTGTGTCTGGTGTTACAGTGGTGAAGGTGGTGTGTCTGGTGTTACAGTGGTGAAGGTGGTGTGTCTGGTGTTACAGTGGTGAAGGTGGTGTGTCTGGTGTTACAGTGGTGAAGGTGGTGTGTCTGGTGTTACAGTGGTGAAGGTGGTGTGTCTGGTGTTACAGTGGTGAAGGTGGTGTGTCTGGTGTTACAGTAGTGAAGGTGGTGTGTCTGGTGTTACAGTAGTGAAGGTGGTGTGTCTGGTGTTACAGTAGTGAAGGTGGTGTGTCTGGTGTTACAGTAGTGAAGGTGGTGTGTCTGGTGTTACAGTAGTGAAGGTGGTGTGTCTGGTGTTACAGTGGTTTTTTTAGAAGGTGGTGTGTCTGGTGTTACAGTAGTGAAGTGGTGTGTCTGGTGTTACAGTAGTGAATGTGGTGTGTCTGGTGTTACGTAGTGAAGGTGGTGTGTCTGGTGTTACAGTAGTGAAGGTGGTGTGTCTGGTGTTTCAGTAGTGAAGGTGGTGTGTCTGGTGTTACAGTAGTGAAGGTGGTGTGTCTGGTGTTACAGTAGTGAAGGTGGTGTGTCTGGTGTTACAGTGGTGAAGGTGGTGTGTCTGGTGTTACAGTGGTGAAGGTGGTGTGTCTGGTGTTACAGTGGTGAAGGTGGTGTGTCTGGTGTTACAGTGGTGAAGGTGGTGTGTCTGGTGTTACAGTGGTGAAGGTGGTGTGTCTGGTGTTACAGTGGTGAAGGTGGTGTGTCTGGTGTTACAGTGGTGAAGGTGGTGTGTCTGGTGTTACAGTGGTGAAGGTGGTGTGTCTGGTGTTACAGTGGTGAAGGTGGTGTGTCTGGTGTTACAGTGGTGAAGGTGGGTGTGTCTGGTGTTACAGTAGTGAAGGTGGTGTGTCTGGTGTTACAGTAGTGAAGGTGGTGTGTCTGGTGTTACAGTAGTGAAGGTGGTGTGTTGGTGTTTACAGTGGTGAAGGTGGTGTGTCTGGTGTTACAGTAGTGAAGGTGGTGTGTCTGGTGTTACAGTAGTGAAGGTGGTGTGTCTGGTGTTACAGTGGTGAAGGTGGTGTGTCTGGTGTTACAGTGGTGAAGGTGGGTGTCTGGTGTTACAGTGGTGAAGGTGGTGTGTCTGGTGTTACAGTAGTGAAGGTGGTGTGTCTGGTGTTACAGTGGTGAAGGTGGTGTGTCTGGTGTTACAGTAGTGAAGGTGGTGTGTCTGGTGTTACAGTAGTGAAGGTGGTGTGTCTGGTGTTACAGTAGTGAGGTGGTGTGTCTGGTGTTACAGTGGTGAAGGTGGTGTGTCTGGTGTTACAGTGGTGAAGGTGGTGTGTCTGGTGTTACAGTGGTGAAGGTGGTGTGTCTGGTGTTACAGTAGTGAAGGTGGTGTGTCTGGTGTTACAGTAGTGAAGGTGGTGTGTCTGGTGTTACAGTAGTGAAGGTGGTGTGTCTGGTGTTACAGTAGTGAAGGTGGTGTGTCTGTGTTACAGTAGTGAAGGTGGTGTGTCTGGTGTTACAGTGGTGAAGGTGGTGTGTCTGGTGTTACAGTAGTGAAGGTGGTGTGTCTGGTGTTACGTGGTGAAGGTGGTTGTTTGGTGTTACAGTAGTGAAGGTGGTGTGTCTGGTGTTACAGTAGTGAAGGTGGTGTGTCTGGTGTTACAGTGGTGAAGGTGGTGTGTCTGGTGTTACAGTGGTGAGGTGGTGTGTCTGGTGTTACAGTGGTGAAGGTGGTGTGTCTGTGTTACAGTGGTGAAGGTGGTGTGTCTGGTGTTACAGTGGTGAAGGTGGTGTGTCTGGTGTTACAGTGGTGAAGGTGGTGTGTCTGGTGTTACAGTGGTGAAGGTGGTGTGTCTGGTGTTACAGTGGTGAAGGTGGTTGTCTGGTGTTACAGTAGTGAAGGTGGTGTGTCTGGTGTTACAGTAGTGAAGGTGGTGTGTCTGGTGTTACAGTAGTGAAGGTGGTGTGTCTGGTGTTACAGTAGTGAAGGTGGTGTGTCTGGTGTTACAGTAGTGAAGGTGGTGTGTCTGGTGTTACAGTAGCTAGAGTGGTGTAAACACTGTGTGAAGAATCACACATGTACATCTGGGTATCTTTATCTGTTGACATGTCACCGTCCAGTGGCTTTATCAATACAAATTCCAGTACATAATGGGAAGACTTTAGAACTATACAAAGTCACTGGATGGCGAAACGTCTATAAATAAATCTACCCAGATGTTGCACATTTGTCTAATTCTTCATCTTGTGGGTATTATGTACCATACATGTACAAACACTGTATCAAGATACGAGTGTTCCTGCTCCAGCAGTCTGGCGCTGGACCAGTTTTGTCTGCTCAGCTATCCTCCCCCCCCACCCCCTTCTCTCTCTCTCTCTCTCTCTCTCTTCTCTCTCTCTCTCTCTCTCTCTCTTCTCTTCTCTCTCTTCTCTCTTCTCTCTCCTTTCTTTATCTAAGCAACTGGACGTTGTCACTGTTGAAGGTCATCTTATTTTGTTTTCTACTGCTCACTGGAAAGCTTTGTTCATATCTCGCTGGGGTTTTCCGTGTCTTCTGCCGAGGTGATTTTGAATATTTTGGTGGAAAACTGTGTCCAGTGTTTTTTATCTGTGCTATGAGGATAAAGAGTACTATAACCACAGTACCAACACCAGGTGATGCAAGGTGTTGCCAGACTAGTGTTGTAACTACCGTACCAACACCAGGTTATCAGACACTGGACTGGTGGAACACATTAGGGTTCCATCTGGGCTCTATCACCATTCCTGATACATACGTTACTTGATTGCTCGTCCTCTTCCCTCTTTCTCCTATTCTTCTCTTCCTCTTACATTCATTCATTCTCTCTTTCATCTGCCCTCTTAGTCCTTCCACAATCATTTCCCTCTGCTCTTCTTCCTCCTAGTCTTCTTCCCCTCCCCTCCCCCGGTATCCTCCCATCTTTTCCTCAATCCCTCTTCCTCCACTCTTTCTACTCCTCCTCTCCCTCTCTTCCTCTACATCTTCCTTCCTTCTCTTCCTCTACTCTTTCTACATCATCTTCCCGTCTCTTCCTCTACTCTTTCTACATCTTCCTCCCCTCTCTTCCTCGTTCTTCCCCTCTTCTGTTCCTCCTCCTTTCATCTTCCCCTCGCATGTGTCCCTCGTTACATTACCATTCTTTCCCGTCATTCCCCTGTTTCATCACTCATTCTCCTCCCTGTGGTATTCTCTGCACCTTCATCCTACACTTTTTCGTATTCTTCCTTTTCTTTTTGTCTTTCTTGGCTCCTATTCTTACAGATGATGTTCTTAGCTTTCACCTTCCTTGTTCGTCTTGTTTCTGTTCCGTCTCCCGATTTGTGTTCCGTCACCTGATTTGTGTTCCGTCACCTGATTTGTGTTCCGTCACCTGATTAGTAATCTTGCATGTTTGTTTGTGCATGGTCCAAGTCGGACCGAAACGTCGTCGTTAGCTCCTCTCTCATATGTGCGGGCTATTTATGTATGTTTTGTTGTTCCTCTTAGTTCAGTAGGCAGCAGGGCAGGCAGGCAAACATACAGGAAGGCTGACAGGCAGGCAAACATACAGGAAGGCTGGCAGGCAGGCAGGGCAGGCAGGGCAGCCAGGCCAGCCAGGCAGGCATGCAGGCAGGCAAACATACAGGAAGGCTGGCAGGCAGGCAGGCAAACATATAGGAAGGCAGGCAGGGCAGGCAGGCAAGGCAGGCAGGCAAACATATAGGAAGGCTGACAGGCAGGCAGACATGTACAACGCGGATGTGATTTGCCGTGGAGGCAGCAGTAATAGTGAGGGGAATTCCCTGTCCCTCAGTCATCTGTTTATCTCCGGAAATTCTAGTGAGGCTGCTGCCTTACCCTCTTCCTCCCCTTTCCCCTCTTATCTCCCTCCCATCTCCCTCTCCACTAGCCCCCAGCGTTATCACCCTTATGTTCTATTCACCAAACCATCTGCTGGTTTTGAAACCTAACGCTATCTCTCTCTCTCCCTCTCTGGTTTGGATCTAACCTGTGGCACCTGACATTGGTGCCATGGACCCAGGATGGCACCACATCACTTGCACCACCTCTCCATCATACGTTATCGTACGTGCGCAAAAACACGGTCCAAGATTTAGTCCGTATATACGCCCCGCGCTGCGTAAGCCACCCGTCGTCTTGTATAATTCGTTATTTCCGGGTAATTATACGGATTTAATTGGTCTAGCCTAAATTAACCTAGAGGACAAGGCACAATACAGTGACAAACAATACACAGATAACCCGCACATAGGAGCTTACGACGACGTTTCGGTCCCACTTGGAACCATTTACAAAGTTACGCTGATGTAAAGGAGAGAGGGAGCCAATAAATGTAGTCGGGGGGGGGGGGACGAGGACCGAATCGTAGTTGTAAACTCTTGTGTTATAAATTAAAAATGTCATATATTAAAAGTACGTGCAGAAACACACGTTCTACAGTTCTCGTGAACGTGACTGTCGTGATTGTAATATAGACTGAGCAATGTTGTGTTAGTGCAAATATGAACGTTCCCTGGTGACGCTAAGCCACAGCGGTGCCAGACCTGTCCTAGCTTATGTTTTCAGCGGTTTTATAAATTAATGTAACGTAACCTAACCTTAGAAAGAATGGTATTTGTAAGTTTACCGAAAGCGTTCAGAAATCAACGTTTTAAATGTAATAATACACTAGGACACAGTTTGGTAATTGTTAGGAGACCAAGACTCTTCAAAGGTCTTCCTCCATAATTAAGGTGATTACAAACACAACTGTGATTGTCTTCTAGAGGCAGCTGAAGTTCCTCAAGGTAGCTGATGATCACCCGGGCTGTGGAACATATGTTGGATAGTGTGCGGCTTGCAACAACAGCCTGGTTGGTCAGGAACTAACTCTAGGAAGTTATCAAGTTCCCTCTTGAAGACAGCCCCAGGGAAGTGTTGGTAAATCCCTTCATGTTTGAATGGTGTTGAAGAGTCTTGATCCCTTTATACTTGAGTTATTTCTTAGTGTAAACACACAGAGAGCTCATGGTGTACACACATGTTCTCTCTATGTAAATAAGCTAACCTACCCACCGTTCCACCCACAGGTGTGTGTAGATTTACCCCAGTTCCTGCATAAATTAGCTCAGCCAAGGGAGTGAACGACCAGGTCAATGGTTCCAACTTAAAGAAAACCATCGTAACTTGAAGGAAATTATCCTAATTTAGTAGCGTATTCTATGTTGTTTTTACCAGAAAGTTATAACCTATAAATACCAGATTAATGTCATGTAATAATACTAATATTAGCATCTCGTCCAAGAATAATGATACTCGTTATTATATTTGTCACAATAATAGGAACATTAATAGCCTAAACTATCTGTGGAATGTTGAATATTGCCTGGAATGTTGAATGTTACCTGGAATGTTGAATGTTGCCTGGAATGTTACCTGGAGGGGAAAATATTTCCAGCTGCTGAGTTGAAGCTTAACAAATTAATTGTTATAATGTCGAACACTGACTGGAATATTGACAAATAGTGACTGGAATGTCTCTAATAATGACTGGAACAAATTTGCTAAGAAAATTATATCTGAAATTGTTAACTATATTAGTAAAAACACTGGAATAGCCAGGTGTCTGGCGGGAATAATACCAGAAATAGCCGGGAGTCTATTGGTAATAATGCCAGGAATAGCCAGTAGTCTATCGGGAATAATGTCGGGAATAGCAAGAAATTTATTGGAAATGTTGCTTGGAATATGGTAAACCTCTCGGGGAATTGGGGCAGTAATACCACCGCCGGTATTGTACCTGGAATTGTGGGAAGGGACAGGTATTGTCTTGGAATTGGGAAGACAGGTATTGTACCGAATTTGTGAATGACAGGTTTTGTGCTTGGAATTGTGGGAATGACAGGTATTGTACCTGGAATTGTGGGAATGACAGGTATTGTACCTGGAATTGTGGGAATGACAGGTATTGTCCTTGGAATTGTGGGAATGACAGGTATTGTGCCTGGAATGATGGAATGACAGGTATTGTGCCTGGAATGATGGAATGACAGGTATTGTGCCTGGAATGATGGGATGACAGTTATTGTGCCGGGAAAATGATTGGGATGACAGGTATTGGCCTGGAATGATGGAATGACAGGTATTGTGCCTGGAATTATGGGATGACAGGTATTGTGCCTGGAATTATGGGATGACAGGTATTGTGCCTGGAATGATGGAATGAGAGGTATTGTGCGGAAATTTAAGGGATGACAGGTATTGTCCCCGGGAAATGAGATGACAGGTAATGTGCCTGGAATGATGGATGACAGGTATTGTGCTGGAATGATGAGATGACGGGTTTATTTTTGCCTGGAATGATGAGATGACAGGTATTGTCCCGGGAATGAGAATGACAGGTATTGTGCCTGGAATGATGGATGACAGTATTGTGCCTGGATGATGAGATGACAGGTATTTTTGCCTGGAAATGATGAGATGACAGGTTTTGTGCCTGGAATGATGAGATGACGGGTATTGGGCCTGGAATGAGATGACAGGTATTTTGGGCCCTGGAATGATGGGATGACAGGTATTGTGCCTGGAATGATGAGATGACAGGTATTGTGCCTGGAATGATGGGATGACAGGTATTGTGCCTGGAATGATGAGATGACAGGTATTGTGCCTGGAATGATGAAATGACAGGAAATTGTTGCCTGGAATGAGATGACGGGGTATTGTCCCTGGAATGATGGATGACAGGTATTGTCCCTGGAAGATGGGATGACGGGTATTGTGCCGGGAAATTTGAGATGACAGGTATTGTGCCTGGAATGATGAGATGACAGGTATTGTGCCTGGAATGATGAGATGACAGGTATTGTGCCTGGAATGAGATGACAGGTATTGTGCCTGGAATGATGAGATGACAGGTATTGTGCCTGGAATGATGAGATGACAGGTATTGTGCCTGGAATGATGGGATGACAGGTATTGTGCCTGGAATGATGAGATGACAGGTATTGTGCCTGGAATGAGGGGAAATGACAGGTATTTTGCCTGGAATGATGAGGATGACGGTATTGTGCCTGGAATGGGGGATGACAGGTATTGGGGCCTGGAATTGATGAGATGACAGTATTGTGCCTGGAATATGAGATGACAGTATTGTCCCTGGATGAGGGATGACGGTATGTGCTGGAATGGGGAATGAGAGGTATTGGCCGGGAAATTTATGGGATGACAGGTATGTGCTGGAAGGGAGAGATGACGGTATTGGGGCTGGATGATGAGATGACAGGTATTGTGCCGGGAATGAGATGACAGGTTTGTGCCTGGAATGATGGGATGACAGGTATTGTCCCTGGAATGATTAGATGACAGGAAATTGTGCCTGGAATGAGGGGATGACAGGTATTGTGCCTGGAATGATGGGATGACAGGTATTGGGCCCTGGAATGATGAGATGACAGGTATGGCCTGGAATGATGAGTGACAGGTATTGTGCCTGGAATGATGAGATGACAGTTTTTGGGCCTGGAATTATGGGATGACAGGTATTGTGCCTGGAATTATGGGATACGGGTAATTGTGCCGGGAAAATTATGGGATGACAGGTATGTGCCTGGAATAAAGGGAAATGAGAGGTTTTGTGCCTGGAATTATGGGATGACAGGTTATGGCCGGGGAATGATGAAATGACAGGTATTGTGCCTGGAATGATGGAATGAGAGGTATTGTGCCTGGAATTATGGGATGACAGGTATTGTGCCTGGAATGATGAGATGACAGGTATTGTGCCTGGAATTATGGGATGACAGGTATTGTGCCTGGAATTATGGGATGACAGGTATTGTGCCTGGAATGATGGAATGAGAGGTATTGTGCCTGGAATTATGGGATGACAGGTATTGTGCTGGAAAGAGAATGACAGGTATTGTGCCTGGAATGATGAGATGACAGGTATTGTGCCTGGAATGATGAGATGACAGGTATTGTGCCTGGAATGAGATGACAGGTATTGTGCCTGGAATGAGATGACAGGTATTGTGCCTGGAATGATGGGATGACAGGTATTGTGCCTGGAATGAGAGGAATGGGAATAAATACCACGAAGAGTTCCTGTAATAGTGGACATGGAACAAGGAAAAATTCTTGAGGTCCTCCGGAGTGTGTACACTAGCCTATATGTGGTTGTAGGGGTTCGAGTCACAGCTCCTGAGCCTGTGTGTGTGTGCGCGCGCGTGTGTGCGTGTGTGTGTGTTACTGGAAGAGTGAGGAAGCATGTACATGTAGATGGTTGGGAGGGAGGGGGGTCATAGCCCCCTATTGACTGACCTGGTCTGTCAGGTTGTTGGTGCTAGCTGCCGGAATGTCAAAATCAGCACATCATACCTCGGCTGATTACACTCTCTTATGTTTTAAAATTCTTGTCCGTCTTGAAGACCAAGGTCTGTTATTAGCTCTCCTTATACTCGTATATGACGGGAGGTATATCACAAGTATATCCCAGGTATACCACAGGTATATCCCAGGTATACCATGGGTCACTTGTACCATTGGTCACACTAGTAGAGCCAGTGTCACTTGTACCACGGGTCGCACTATTGCCAAGTGTAGCACCATGGGTCGCACTAGTACCAGTATCACTTGTAGCACCATGGGTCACACTAGTAGTGCCAATGTCACTTGTAACATGGATCACACTAGTGCCAGGTGACTTGTAGCACCATGGCTCACACTAGTAGAGCCAGTGTCACTAGTGCCAGGTGACACTTGTAGCACCATGGGTCACACTTGTGCCAGGTGACTTGTAGCACCATGGGTCACACTTGTGCCAGGTGACTTGCACCATGGGTCACACTTGTGCCAGGTGACTTGTAGCACCATGGGTCACACTTGTGCCAGGTGACTTGTAGCACCATGGGTCACACTTGTGCCAGGTGACTTGTAGCACCATGGGTCACACTTGTGCCAGGTGACTTGTAGCACCATGGCTCACACTAGTAGAACCAGTGTCACTTGTACCAAGGGCCACACTAGTGCCAGGTGACACTTGTAGCACCATGGGTCACACTTGTGCCAGGTGACTTGTAGCACCATGGGTCACACCTGTGCCAGGTGACTTGTAGCACCATGGGTCACACTTGTGCCAGGTGACTTGTAGCACCATGGGTCACACTTGTGCCAGGTGACTTGTAGCACCATGGGTCACACTTGTGCCAGGTGACTTGTAGCACCATGGGTCACACTTGTGCCAGGTGACTTGTAGCACCATGGGTCACACTAGTAGAACCAGTGTCACTTGTACCAAGGGTCACACTAGTGCCAGGCGATACTTGTATCACCATGGGTCACACTTGTGCCAGGTGACTTGTAGCACCATGGGTCACACTAGGGTCAAGTGACTTGTAGCACCATGGGTCACACTTGTGCTAGGTGACTTGTAGCACCATGGGTCACACTTGTGCCAGGTGACTTGTAGCACCATGGGTCACGCTAGTAGAGCCAGTGTCACTTGTACCATGGTCACACTAGTAGAGCCAGTATCACTTGTAGCACCATGGGTCACACTAGTGCCAGGTGTCACATTAGGAGAGCCAGGAGGCCCCTGGCTCGGCACTAACTACCTTCCAGGTGACACTAACAGTCTCGTTAGCGCCAGCAACACCTTCCTTAAAGACCACTTTGCATTTCCCCTCGTCGTGCCTTAACCCTTATTCCCCTCCTTACTGCCCTCAACTTCCTCCTCTCCTTGGTGGGGGAGAGGTGGTTTGTGGCACCCCAAGGCACTGTACTGGCACCATTGCTGTTTCTCATCCTCACTGATTACAGACTGTTCACAGTACACTAACCACAGCTTCATATCTTTCTCAGACGATATTAAAATAAATATGAAGAACACTTTGATAGAAGCAGCTGGACAGATTCCTGTTATAAGTGTTGGATCAGCCAGGCTGTGGGTTGCTAACACAGTCTGGTTGACCAGGTGGTCAACAGGAGAGCCTGGTATCAGGCTGGGCTGGGGTAAGGAGGAAGGGAAGGTTAGAAGAACACTCCAAACTAGTCACAAGTAAAGTACAGGTAAAGGGAGGGAAGACGAGTGGGGCAGTGACATAGATGGAAGGAAGGATGAAGGAGAGGAGATGAAGCAATAAAATATGAGACGGGTAAAGGCAGTGGAAAGGAGGAAATTTGACAGGAAACGGGAGAATGGGAAGTAGGGAGTTTGGGAGAAGAGAGAGAGAGGGAGGGATTGAGAGGGATGGGGGGACGTGGTGGAGGGAGAACCAGTAGTTGATGCAAATTGTTGTTTGTTAACTATGTCTTAGTCTTGATTCGTTTGTGTTGTTTGGGTCGCATTCCGACGTAGAACCACAGCCTGGCCCATCAGCAACTACCCAGAACTAGTCAAGTTCCTTCTGAGTTACCTCTTAGTGCACTCATTGCTGTCTTGCTTTTCATAAAGGATTGTTTATCTTCCCAGCATCTTGCTCTCAGAAAGTTGAGTGTGCAGCTTTGGAGCCAGTCCTAGTATATTCAAGGTGTAGATTATGATGTATCTTTGTCTGGTGTACCTTCCAGGACGCACCCAATACTTTGAAAGTTCTTTTATCATCTCCGGTGCTGTAGTTCTATCTGTCTTAATGGCAGGTGTTTTGTCTCAAAATTGTGGTGTGTGTGTGTGTGTGTGAGTGATAATTAAAGGTTGCATGTGTTAACCTGTGTTTAGTGTGTATTATCATGTTAGTTAACACTATGGTAATAGCATATTAACAAATACCTAAATTAGATAATATTCGTATAAATTGCCCTCGGTGAATATTTATACTCTTAAAAACTTATTACAGTTAAAACTGCAATCAAACTTAACTCATTTGATAATCTGATATAAATTCAAAATTTTATTCTCAAATTATTATAAAAACATTTAACTTTTGATAAAAAAAATCTCCATGATATACAAGATTTATTTACGAAATAGAAGAGGAAATTAACACTGCCGTTATATAATCTGTGAAAACTTCAGTTAATGGTCTTGGTGTATATGTGAAGAATGTAAAATTAAATGGTATTGCCCACCCAAATATTTACGCTAATTTAGAAAGCTAAATTAATATGCAAATCTGACAACATTCACTTAAAAAGTGTAAAGTAGATGCAGGCGCTCAAGTCATTTACAGTAAAACCCATCGAGAGAGAGAGAGGAGCATGTATATATATATATATATAATATTATATATATATATATATATTATATTTATATATATATATATATATATATATATAATATATATATATATATATATTAGAGAGAGAGATTTATGAGAGGTAGAGATATTAATTCATCTTTGGAGAATTCTATACAGAGGAGACTTATTATCTGTCTGGCGGTGATAAATTAGCCTCATAACCTCTTCCTCCTACCTTCCCTTCTCCCCTCCTATCCTCCCTTTTTCCCCCTCCTACCATATCAGCCTTCCCCTTTTCCCTCTCACCAGGCCTGGGATGAGAGGCTCAAGTCTTGATCCCTACTCTCTCCATCCCATCACCCTTCCCTCCCTCTGACCTCCATCCTTAATCCCTCCTTCCGTCTCTCTCTCTCTCTCTCTCTCTCTCTCTCTCTCTCTCTCTCTCTCTCTCTCTCTCTTCTCTCTCCTCTCTCTCTCTCTCTCTCGGGTTCTACAGTAAATGTCTCAGAGTTCTTGCATATATTTCACAAGTTACGAACTGTCATCGTATCTTGGTTCATTTCAGTGCCCAGATCCAGCAATATTTTTCACAGTGTTAAGCAACACACATAGAGAACAGGAGCCGGAGCTTTCATCTGGTCACTTGCGGAAGGCGTCGGTCAGATGACCAAAAGTTTGTGTCGTGTCCTGACCCCTCTCACCTCTGTCCGGCACAGCGGCGGGACTTGTCGGGATCTTGGGACCTGAACGCCGGATGCTGAGGTTAAGGGGGCAATAGTTAACACTGCTCCATAGAGCTGAGGCGAAGACTGCTAAGTGACGCTTGCTCTGTAAAATTTATCTTTGTTAGCGGCCTCACGGGCCACAATAATATCCTGGGAAGCTTTAAATGGTTTTTAAGGCTTTTATTCTATCTGGCTGAATGAGATTTAAATACCAGAGCTGTGTAAATAACACCCCTCTCCCCCTCCCTTCCCTCTCCCCCTCTCTCAGCCCCTCAGGTGGTGGTACTCACTGTTCATTAATTAATAAGGGACTTTTCCCCTTACTGCAGGTGCGTGAGTGAAGCAACCTGGTGGGTGAACAGGTGAGTACACTACCTGGGTGAACAGGTGAGTACAACACTTGGGTGAACAGGTGAGTACAACACTTGGGTGAACAGGTGAGTACAACACGTGGGTGAAAAGGTGAGTACAACACCTGGGTGAGCAGGTGAGTACACTACCTGGGTGAACAGGTGAGTACAGCATCTGGGTGAACGAGTAGAATACCTTGATGTACCTTCAGTACAGCCTTGAGTACAACCTTGAGTCCGACACCTGAGTGAACTATCTGGGTACAGCTGAATTACCATGTGAGTTGAACACTTTAATGAACAAATGAGTCCGAGTGAACAGAACTCTTCGAAGTGTAAATGCAGTGTTGTTCCATCTAACTGTTATGGCTGCTTCCCCCTCTCCCCGTCTCTCTCTCTCTCTCCACTTTTTCTCTCTTTTCTTCCCTTAGTCTGCTTCCCCTCTTCCTTCGCCTGTTCTGCCTTCCTCAATCACAACACTGGAATATGTACCTGGTTCATATTCCAACATTGGAATATGTACACCAGGTACCATACGAGTTGGTACAGCACCAGTGGTACAGCACCAGTGGTACAGCACCAGTGGTACAGCACCAGTGGTACAGCACCAGTGGTACATCACCAGTGGTACATCACCAGTGGTACAGCACCAGTGGTACAGCACCAGTGGTACAGCACCAGTGGTACAGCACCAGTGGTACAACACCAGTGGTACAGCACCAGTGGTACAACACCGGTGGTACAACACCGGTGGTACAACACCAGTGGTACAACACCAGTGGTACAACACCGGTGGTACAACACCGGTGGTACAACACCAGTGGTACAACACCAGTGGTACAGCACCAGTGGTACAACACCAGTGGTACAGCACCAGTGGTACAACACCAGTGGTACAGCACCAGTGGTACAACACCAGTGGTACAGCACCAGTGGTACAACACCAGTGGTACAGCACCAGTGGTACAACACCTTAGTGGTACAAGCACACCCAATGGTAGAGCACCAGTGGTACAGCACCAGTGGTACAACACCAGTGGTACAGCACCAGTGGTACAGCACCAGTGGTACAGCACCAGTGGTACAGCACCAGTGGTACAGCACCAGGGGTACAACACCGGTGGTACAGCACCAGTGGTACAACACCGGTGGTACAACACCAGTGGTACAACACCGGTGGTACAGCACCGGTGGTACAACACCGGTGGTACAACACCAGTGGTACAACACCGGTGGTACAACACCGGTGGTACAGCACCAGTGATACAACACCGGTGGTACAACACCGGTGGTACAACACCAGTGGTACAACACCAGTGGTACAGCACCAGTGGTACAACACCAGTGGTACAACACCAGTGGTACAGCACCAGTGGTACAGCACCAGTGGTACAACACCGGTGGTACAACACCAGTGGTACACCAGTGGTACTGACAAAATACAACACCTGAAACCCCCCACAAAGTTAGGTATATTAGCGAGTGATTCTTGAGGACATAATTGTTACTTTTAGAATATTGTGGTCGGTCAGACAACGATTAAAAAACTGCAAAATTTATAGTCACAGGTAAATAGGTCACATTTTATTGGACAGGTCTGATAAATTTATCAAAAGAGGAAAGTAGGTATCTAGTATTTTTCTATTTAAAAGTAGTCGCTGTATAGCCCTTGTGGTTTAGCGCTTCTTTTTGATTATAATAATAATATTTAAAAGTAGCTATCTATTATTTTTCAGTATAAAAAGTATCTAGAAATTATCTATCTTCATAAAAGTAGATATGTAGACCATCAGATAAGTAACAGCCGCCTTAAAACTTTTGAAAAACATTATACCAAAACATTATCCTCAGTGATTCCAGCTTTCCCAGTATGAAAGGAGAGATGGTAAATCACAGACTTGTACCAGAAATAGTTTGTGAATGCAGGCTAGCTGAGCTGAAACATACCAGGGAGCTTGAACAATGCTCTTCTCCAGACTGAGGGACTGACCACCTCAAAACTTTAAGGGTGATGGACTGATTACATCGTCTTCAAGTCTCTTCTGCTTCTATCAACTTTTCTGTACTCGACTGAAGAAGCCTACTGTGTAGGCGAAACGTTTCAAAATAAAGATACCTAACTGTTGCATATGTGTCTTACCTGACAACCAGGGAGCTACCAGACACCTGTGCAAAGTTTACATTGAACCAACACACAGCAGAACCCACTAGAAATGAAAATAGAATTTGATCTCTGCGAATAAGGAGAGAGTAATCAAGCATAAACAATCTCAAACACACTATACCCTGATCACAAAATCAGAAAAAAATATAAATGAATATAAGGTCAAGGGTGAAAAACTCCATTAAGAGTGTACGAGAAGGGAATTTATTTTTAACAGTCGGAGAACTGACCGACAAATAATTATCAGACATATCTTGGGAAACAGTCGTGGGGACCCTAAACCTTCTCTAGTGTGTACCTAACACAGAGATAAACAAGTTGTGCCTTAAACATGTACCAATGAGGGAACCTAAAAGATTAAATATAGGGAACAGGACAGTTACCTACCTGGAGGGCATTCCGGGGATCAGCGCCCCCGCGGCCCGGTCCATGATCAGGCCTCCCGGTGGATGAGGGCCTGATCGACGAGGCTGTTACTGCTGGCCGCACGCAATCCAACGTAAGAACCACAGCCCGGCTGATCCGGCACCGTCTTTAGGTATCTGTCCATCTCCCTTTTGAAGACAACCAGGGGTCTTCCCGTAATGCACCTTATACAACTAATGTGACTTTATATTGTTGTAACGTCCTAGGCGATCCCAGCCTATCCCTGCCAGTCCTAGCCTATTCCACTATCCTAGGCTATCCCAGCCTCTCTTAGGCTATCAAAGCCTATCCTAGCCTATTCCACACTATCCTAGGCTTTCTCAGCGTTTGTCTCTTCAGGAGCGAAGAGACGAAAAATTTGTAGAAAGATATACGCGAAGTGTTCCAGTAGAAAGTGGAGAATAACATGACGTTCAGTAATGACAAGTTCAAACTGCTTAGGTATGGACAGAGTGAAGAATTTAAATGCAACACTACGTACAAATTTAGAAGATCACCAGATAAAAATGTCAAGAACCTGGATGTAATAATGTCAGCTGACCGTTCTTTCAGAGAACACAGTAAGGCAAATATTACGGAAGCCAGGAAAATGGCAAGGTATCTAATAACTTTCAAAACAAGGAAAACAGTGCCATTGGTGGTACCATTCAGAGGGCCTTGTCCCAAACCTGCACACTGCCATAACATACTAGACTGAGATACTGGACAAAATGTAAAATAAACCCAGTGAAAAGCAAGGGCGCCGTGGGCCGAATAAGAGAACATAATACCAACATCCGTGGTTGTAATAACCCTTCCGGGTTTATCGCTTATAATAATGCCACCACCGCCATACCAGATGTCAGAAAAACTACTGGAACAAGTGTAAAGTCTTCAGGCGAAAACTAGACAAGTACCTCCACCAGGTGCCAGATCAACCAGGCTGTGATGGATATGTGGGCCAGTGGGTCACCAGTAACAACAGCCTGGTGGACCAGGTAAGCACCAGAGACGAGCCTGGCTGCGGGAGTAGCAAAACTCTCAAGAACCATTAGACGTATAGCAAAGGTATTTTTTTCCGTCCTCTCTCTGCTCAGTCTTTACTCTCTTATTCACCGTTGTCCCGCTCCTCGTCCTCTCCCACCATCTCCCTCACTATAACTCACAACGGAACCAAAATAAACCTCACATTTAAGCCATGTTATCAGAGGACAGGAGCAGCATGGGGTAGGAGGTGTGGGGGAAGGGGAAGCAGGGGGAGGGGGTGTAGGTGAGGGCCGGGATGGTAGCAGGACAGGAGAGGTATGGGTCGTGCAACAGGAAAGGGGAGGGGGGAGGGGCGGATGAGAGGAGGGGGCAGAGATGAAGGAAATTCCAAGCCCCCCCTCTCTCCCCCTCACCCGTAGCAGCACATGTGTCTTATGGGGAAAGAAAGACGAGAGAGGCTTGGTGGAAGGGGTAGAGACGAGAGAGGTGGACGGAGAGTTTTTAACAAAATGGGAGCACACACACATTATATATTATTATATATATAATATACAGAGAAAGATCGCAGTCAGCAGGATTCGACCCCACGTGTGAAGAGTGGCACACCTCCCCAGCGTGATGCTTTAGATCACTCAGCTTCAGACAAGTGGTCTAAGGCGTCACGTTGGGAAGCTATGCCATTCTCCATAAGTGGGTTCGATCCCTGCTGACTGCAATCTTTCTTTGTATATATGCGTGTGTACTCACCTAGTTGTAGTTGCAGGGGTCGATTCACAGCTCCTGGCCCCGCCTCTTCACTGGTCGCTATTAGGTGTCGCTTCCTACTCCACGAGCTTTATCATACCTCTTCTTAAAGCTGTGTATGGATACTGCCTCCACTACATCACTTCCCAAACTATTCCACTTCCTGACTACTCTGTGGCTGAAGAAATACTTTCTAACATCTCTGTGATTCATCTGAATCTTTAACTTACAACTGTGACTCCATTGTTGCTGTGTCTCATCTCTGGAACATCTTGTTTCTGTCCACCTTGTCAATTCCTCTCAGTATTTTATATGTCGTTATAATATTCCCCCTATCTCTCTTGTCCTCCAGTGTCGTCAGGTCGATTTCCCTTAACCTCTTCTCGTAGGACATACCCCTTATCTCCGGGACTAGTCTTATTGCAAACCTTCGCACTTTCTCTAATTTCTTTACGTGCTTGGCTAGGTGTGGGTTCCAAACTGGTGCTGCGTACTCCAATATAGGCATGATGTACACTGTGTACAGGGTCCTGAACGATTCCCTATTGAGATGTGGGAATGTTATTCTTAGGTTTGCTAGGCGCCCATATGCTGCAGCAGTTATTTGGTTGATGTGCGCTTCAGGAGATGTGCCTGGTGTTAAACTCACCCTAAGATCCTTTTCCTCGAGTGAGGTTTGTAGTCTCTGGCCTCCTAGACTGTACTCCGTCTGTGGTCTTCTTTGCCCTTCCCCAATCTTCATGCCTTGTCCTTTGTAGTTCTGCCTGGTCCTCGTCCGATTGAATTCTCATCAACTTCACATCATCTGCAAACAGGGACACTTCTGAGTCTTATTTTCCGTCATGTTTACATATACCAGAAACAGCACCGGCCCTAGGACTGACCCGTGTGTGTGTGTGGTGGTGTGTGTGTGTGTGTGTGTGTGTGTGTGTGTGTGTGTGTGTGTGTGTGTAAAAACGAGACTATATATTTTGATCTTCTGAGATCTTAAGACAGAGCAGAAAAGTGAAAAAAAGGTCTTCGTTAGTATATGTAGTGTAGAGGTGTAGGAGTCACTTCTGTTAATGAGTTAGTGTCAGATAGGAAAATAGACGAGTAATACATATTTGTAATACTTGGATATTTTTATTGTTGAAACGTTTCGCCTACACAGTAGGCTTCTTCAGTCAAATAATGAGAATATATATGGAGACAGCAGGAATATTAACGAGGTAAACATGATGTGATCAGTCCATCTACCTTGAAGTAGTTGTTTTTGAGGTGGTCAGTCCCTCAGCCTGGAGAAGACAATTTTCCTCTGTATTTCACTGAAGAAGCCTACCGTATTGGCGAAACGTTTCAACAATAGATATCGAAGTGTTGTACATGTGCCTTACTCATCTACTTGTCGGTACTGCATAACATTTTGATAATTATACAGGAAAAATAGCCTGCAAACAGCATTCTATTTTTTGTTGATATATAAGGTACTCCTTGGGTACACTTGAGAATGTGATGGAAAAATATTTTGTTAGAGATTTTGTGTTTGAGAAGGATCTACCTTGTATAGGCCGGTAGGCCTATACAAGGTAGATCCTTGTATAGGCCTGATGTCTTAAGGAGATCATTTCTGTAATGCTTACAAATATACTAAGACGTGTGCAACACCTGGGAATTTTTTTTATCAAGACGTTACTGGGACCAGTAGCCTGGCCACAATACCCAGTAGCCTGGCCACAATACCCAGTAGCCTGGCCACTATACCCAGTGGTTGACAAAACGTGTTCATAATAAAGATACCCAAGTGTTTTACATATATCTTATTCATCAACTTGTGGTATTATATACCATTAATGTAGTGAAGTATTGGCAGACTTGTCAAGTATCTTGCCATGTGTATGTTATCTGGTATCTCCATCACATAATACACTCAAAATGCTTTAAGGTCTTCCCGGTAGTTTAGATATTTTTGTAACTTTATGCAGAGACCAAACGATCTCTGTACATGACCAGCTCTGGTATATCTCCTGCACTAGAAGATGCTGTGAGCACAGAACACTTTCAAACGTCAGAGTACAAGTGATTTCAAGAGGATCACCACTGACAGGTTGTGTTCTGTGAATACCTTGCTGCATTTTATCCTCTTCAAGAACAAAATAAAAGGCACAATACCCGGACTGGAACAGTACACAGATAACCCGCACATGGGAGAGGGAAACTTCTGACGATGTTTCGGTCCGAATTAGACCATTAACTAGTGTGACTAGTCAGTGGTTCAAGTCGGATCCAAATGTCTTCATAAGTTTCTGTCTTCTGTGTGCGGGTTTGTATATTATCCTCTCCCACTATTCCCTCTCCTGGTTCTTATTCCCCATTACCCTCTCTCCTGGTTATTCCCCATTACCCTTTCTCTCGATTCTCATTCCCATTATCCTCTTTCCTGGTTCTTATTTCCCATTATCTTTTCTCCTGGTTATCCTTTCTGCGCTCCCTATGCTGAAGGAGGAAATAGTGGAGAAAGAAATGGAAGATGGTGTATGGGGTTGGAAAAAAATTGAGGGGGAGGGGTTGAAGAGGTAGGGGAGAGGTTGAGGTATAGGGGTTTAGGTAGGGGGTGAAGGGGTGTGGACATAGTGGTGTTCACAGTATAAAGTGTTTACCTAAACATCAAAGACAAGATGGCTGACTAAGGAGCGAGGCAAGATATATTTGCACCATGTGACGTGTAATGTTTTAAATTGTTTACCTGGGGGAAGAGGGGGAGGTGACGGGGTATTGGGGAACAGTAGAGGTTGAGAGGGGGAGGGGTTGGACAGCTATAGAATACCGACACGATGGATAAAGACAACAATGCGAGTCTTTATTGACAACATTCCGCTCACACAGTGGGGTTTAAGCCATAAACGAATCTACCTGGAGAGAGAGAGAGAGAGAGAGAGAGAGAATGTGACATGTGGAGTCAGGTGAGGTATGCTCTAGCTAATTTCCTGGGTAGACTAATGACAGTGTGGGCCAGTAGGCCTTCTGCAGCGTCCCACCATGATGTGACATGTTGCTGTGTGGTACTACGATCAACAAGTTCATCTAGGTCGTAGAAGCCGTGTCTCTCTTTGAAGTTGTTTGATATCATGATTAGCGATGATTCAAGAATCCTGCGCTTTGAAGTGTCTTCTTCGACAGTGAGTCGTGCGTCACTGTAACTGATCAAGTGGAAGCTTGAGCGTGAAACACAGTCGTCGTTCAGGTGGTCCATTCTACTGGCATATTGGTGTTCTGTATTAAGTGTGTGTAGGAGACCGGGTCACCAAATGGAGAAGACCCGGGTCAGGATGTCCTGTGTGTAGGTCTCGTATATTTGGTCACACTGGTTGCAAGGGATCGTTAGGTAAGGTTTGTCAAGATACAAGTGTTTCTTGACGCGGAGCTTTTGGTCATCTGACCGAGGCTTTCCGCTGGCTTACCGATCCACCTGTTTAAAAATTATGGTTATGATTATATCCATTAGATAGCAAGGGACTGTGTGTACCCCTGCCATGGTTGGAACTTCTTGTTGTTCCTTATAGCCAGGAACATCACTAGCAAGAGACAGCCCCATCACGTCCACAGTTTCGCTCCCAGGTTAGATCACAAGGGGCTGTTGCCGAAGGAAGCGGCTAGTGAAATGGGAGGGGATGAGAGAAAATGAAGGGTTGGGAAAAGGGAAGCGTGGTGAAGGGGAAAGGAAAGAAGGGGTGAGGGGGTTTTAAATGGAGTATAGAGACTGCACTTCTGCTGCCTAACAACGTTCTCCAGCTTCCAACATTCCACTTGCTACTCCACCACTTAGGGAAATCCTGCAGTAGTTAGCGGCCTAACAGGCCACTTAATTATCGGTTAATTGTGTAACGAACAAACTAGCGAGTCTAGAGGGAGAGATGGAGGTTTGTTTCTCCTGTGTGTGTCGCTGCATTGTCGTGCTTCACCTGCCTTATGAAAACATTACCACTCCACGGTGTCCGGTGGCCTGGTAGGCACCGGACACTGAGTGTCCGGGGTTCGATCCCCGGCCGGGTGGAAATATTGGGGGTTTCCTTACACCTGTTGCCCCCGTTCACCTAGCAAGTAGGGACCTGTGTGTTAGTCCACTGGTGTGGGTGGCATCTTGGAGGACAGAACTGAAGGACCACAATGGCAATAAGGCAGTTCTCGATGACGCATTGACTTTCTGGGGTTATCCTGGGTGGCTAACCCTCTGGGGTTAAAAATCCCAACAAAATCTTACATTATCATATAACTCCCCAACCTTCCTCTGACACCCGACCCCTGTACGTCCACTTCCTTTCCTCTACCCCATTTCTCTTACACTTTTTTTTTCCTGGTTTAAAAAGACACGTGAGTAAACACTTGGGCATATTCATTAGAAAATGTTTTAAACCAATTGATGGGTATCGATTACCAAGGTTTATACCAGTCTTACCCCTACCCCCTTCCCTGTCCATGTCCTTCCCTCATGTCAGGTAGGCTTCACCATCATCAGACAGCAGGGAGCGCTCACTATGATAGCAGCAGTAGAGGTGTTATAGCGGGTGCGGGACAATTGCACCAGAGGGACGGATTAGCTGTGTTGACGTTCGTGAGGGAGAGTCGGATGGCTGAGGTGACGTCACCACAACCACTGCCAACTGTCTGCCAGGGGAGACTAAGGATGGTTCCCTGGGTCGGACCCCTGGGGACAGGGAGGTGTAGGAGTGACTAGGGGGTGAACACACACTGAGGGGGCGAGAAATAAGATAAGATTTGTTGGGATTTTTAACTCCGGAGGGTTAGCCACCCAGGATAACCCAAGTCGGTGCTTCATCGAGGACTGTCTCTCTTATTTCATTATAGTTCTTAAATCTTGTCCCAAAGGATGCCACCCACACCAATCGACTAACAGTTAAATGTAATAATAATCTTTATTTCTACAAGTACATGTACAAGGTATACAGTCCTAGCTGACATCAGTGACATACTACTATACAGAAACCCGGAGCTATGACTCGACCCCTGCAATCACAGTTTGGTGAGTACACACACACACACGTTTAAATACAAGTTTTAAGCAAATCAAAAGAGCTATAATCCAGTGTTGTTATATGTCAGTAGTGAAGGCGAGAGTGACTCACACGTCCTCTCACGCACGCACCAAATATTCTATTTTTTTGTACAACAAATTTGACTCTAAGTCGAGGCTAATATTGTACATTGTGATATTAGGTGTACATTCTGTTACTGCTGTCACATGTCACTCTCCTGCCATCCGCCACCTGTCACTTCCCCCTTCCCTTCACTGTCAACTATCACTCCTGCCGTCACTTTGCAAGGAAGTTCACTTGAGGTGTAAGGTTTGGTTGTAAGAAACTCCTGGTATGTTGCTACCTTGGTATGTTGCTACCTTGCTATGACTGCTGGTATGTTGCTACCTTGTTATGACTGCTGGTATGTTGCTACCTTGCTATGACTGCTGGTATGTTGCTACCTTGCTATGACTGCTGGTATGTTGCTACCTTGCTATGACTGCTGGTATGTTGCTCCTTGTTATGACGCTGGTATGTTGCTACCTTGCTATGACTGCTGGTATGTTGCTACCTTGTTATGACTGCTGGTATGTTGCTTACCTTGCTATGACTGCTGGTATGTTGCTACCTTGTTATGACTGCTGGTATGTTGCTACCTTGCTATGACTGCTGGTATGTTGCTACCTTGTTATGACTGCTGGTATGTTGCTACCTTACTATGACTGCTGATATGTTGCTACCTTGCTATGACTGCTGGTATGTTGCTACCTTGTTATGACTGCTGGTATGTTGCTACCTTGCTATGACTGCTGGTATGTTGCTACCTTGTTATGACTGCTGGTATGTTGCTACCTTGCTATGACTGCTGGTATGTTGCTACCTTGTTATGACTGCTGGTATGTTGCTACCTTGTTATGACTGCTGGTATGTTGCTACCTTGCTATGACTGCTGGTATGTTGCTACCTTGTTATGACTGCTGGTATGTTGCTACCTTACTATGACTGCTGATATGTTGCTACCTTGCTATGACTGCTGGTATGTTGCTACCTTGCTATGACTGCTGGTATGTTGCTACCTTGCTATGACTGCTGGTATGTTGCTACCTTGTTATGACTGCTGGTATGTTGCTACCTTGCTATGACTGCTGGTATGTTGCTACCTTGTTATGACTGCTGGTATGTTGCTACCTTGCTATGACTGCTGGTATGTTGCTACCTTGCTATGACTGCTGGTATGTTGCTACCTTGCTATGACTGCTGGTATGTTGCTACCTTGCTATGACTGCTGGTATGTTGCTACCTTGCTATGACTGCTGGTATGTTGCTACCTTGCTATGACTGCTGGTATGTTGCTACCTTGTTATGACTGCTGGTATGTTGCTACCTTGCTATGACTGCTGGTATGTTGCTACCTTGCTATGACTGCTGGTATGTTGCTACCTTGCTATGACTGCTGTCTTACCACTCTGTTCCTTCTAATTAATCTCGCCTGTGGACCTACTTCAGGGCTTGAATTTCATGTATAAGTGACCCCCCTCTCTCTCTCTCACACATTAAACACGTGTACATACGTTCAAACTTGACATCTTAATTTTAATATATATAAACTCGTCACATGTAATATAGACGCTGTAACAAACTTGTGTCTCACCCCCCCCACCCACTTTTTTAACAAACCGGCAATATCCCACCAAGGCAGTGACACCTATAAAGAAAAACGGAAGTTTCTCTTTTTAAAGTGAGTAATGTATACATCAGAAAGGGTTATTAGCTCCTTGCTCCCGGTATTTTAATCGCCTCTTATGACATATATGGCTTATGGAGGAAGAATTCTGTACCACTTCCCCATGGAGACAGACACAGAGACACACACATCGTGCAGAATAGGTAAAACTGGTCAATCATTTCTAAAATTTTCTCTTATAGGTTTAAAGATATATTTTTTCATTTATGTTAATGTAAAAATTAATAATTTTGTACCAAAAGAACCTTAGAAAACTTACCTAACCTTATTATAACAAGCGCAATTTAATTTAGGCTAATCCAACTAAATATATATTAGGTAAGTTTACAGTAATTTAAGAATAAACAAACACAATGAAATATATTTTTTTTCGTTACGTTCAGAATGATTTTTGCGAAATTATTGCATATACAAATTTTTGCTTGCCTTATTCAACAAGATTGTTGCTATTTAAGCCAGAATCTCAAATTTTACCCATTTAGCACGACACACACACAAAAAAATTTATATATATATATATATATATAAAATTATAGATGGTAAAAACAAGTCTATGTTGATGAATCCAAGATTCATCAGTGTAGTACTGAACACCTGCTGCTAGTCCAAGGGACTGATCATCTCATATCCAGCCTCTCCAGTCTTCTGTTTTTCTCCCTGTTTTGTACTGATAAATCCACAGGTTGGCGAAATGTCTACATAATAAAGATACCCAGTTGTTGCACGTGTGTCTAATTCCTCAACTTGGTATTATGCACCATTGATGTTAGGATATCTCTCACATAGCTTATCCCATACACAGGAAAATGGATTTTTTTTTGTGATATCTCAAGCAGCATCACGGCAACTTTTTACTCTCTGAAGGTTCACTACAGGTAGCACTGAGATCACATGACAGCTGACTAACTCTTCCCTACAGAATAGTTATCTACATTCTTACATCCATGTGATGTCACTCACGTGACCTCCTCTTTCTCTCTCCTCTGTATAACAATTTTCGCTCGCTCTGTTGTATCTGCTGAAGAGGACCTCCGTGAAAGGTCGAAATATATAGTGAAAAGCCTGGAAAGAAGCTATACATTGCCAAAACAAGACTCCATGACACTAGAACAGACAACGTACTGTTGGAAGAAAACTTTATATTGCTAGAATGAGACTCTAATCTACTGAAGTGGAACTTCGAACTGGTAGCAGATCTTGGAACGGCCACGTAAGGTAACTCCTGACCATGACTGTAGGTTAGAAAAAAACTTGGATATGAGAGAGAGATCACTAGCTGTTTACCCAAGGAGTAGTGGTTGCTGGGTCTGGTATTGTCTTCCAAGAATTCCGACGGGCCTCCCTGGCACACCCTGGCATCATCCCTCTCTCTCTCTCGGCATGATGAGCTCCTTTATGCCTGCCTTCCCGCCTTGCCCTCAGCTATATTTACCCTTATTCTTCCCCTCAGCAGGAAGAGTTCCACCTCTCTCCTTCCCTGGTCGCACAGAAAAAGTGCTATGTAGTTGTTTTCGGCAGTGGTAGTCGGCAAGACAGAGTAGGTTATGCCCTCCTCACCGCCCTATCTCATTTGTTTTCCTTTTCTCCTCCCAGTGGGCGGGGCTTAGGGACGTCACCGCTGCGTCAGAGTGAGGTGCCACGTCTCACCAACCATCATATATCTTTCCATTTAAATATGCCTTGCTTCTGGTTTTGGAGACGAGTTTATGTATGCAAATGGTATTAAATGCACATCACTCTCCTCTCTTCTCTTCCACCCACCACCTGTGTGTGTGTGTTGATGTACATCACATTTGAAGCTGTTGTTGTTGGCACCCACCTTGACGGTCAAGTGGTTGCTGGCAATAACTTTAACAGCTGTTCATATCACAAGATGTCGCTACTCTTGCTTCAAGTATTTACCAGTTAAGAGAAGTTATGTGCTATTGTTGACAAGTCCATTTATTATTACTGTTATTATCATTATCTCCTTACAATCGTACATTTCCAGTTTTACATATTCGGCATTATATATATATATATATATATATATATATATATATATATATATATATATATATATATATATATATATTATATATATATATATGTCGTGCCGAATAGGCAGAACTTGCGATCTTGGCTTAAATAGCAACGCTCATCTTGGCATATAGGATAAGTGAAAATTTGTGTATGCAATAATTTCGCCAAAATCATTCTGAACCTAACGAAAAAAATATATTTCACTGTGTTTGTTTAGTATTAAATTATTGTAAACAAATCTAAAATATATATAGTTGGGTTAGGCTAAAATAAATTGTTCTTGTTATAATAAGGTTAGGTAAGTTTTCTAAGATTCTTTTGGTGCAAAATTAAAAATTTTTACATTAACATTAATGAAAAAAATATATCTTTAAACGTATAAGAGAAAATTTTAGAAAGGACTTAATTTAATTGAGTTCTTGCTAATTGACCAGTTTTACATATTCGGCACGACATATATATATATATATATATATATATATATATATATATATATATATATATATGCACAAACTTGTGACAAATAGTGGTGATTTAAAGTGGAATAAAGTGACAAAGGCACACTGGGTATTTATTTACACTGCCCTGTGTACCTGGACCTCAGGATGAGGAAGCTATACACCATAAATGTGAAGATATAGAAAGCACAATGAAGGTAATAATGAGAGATAATAGTAGACGGGAGACAAGTAGATCGTTTTTACTACTGGAGTCGGGTCTTGCGGATTGCGTCAGGCTTTCTCGGATTACTCACGAACGCTTGACGTCACTGGTGTTTATTTTGGGTTCCGCGTCGCACACCAGAGGGTGAAAACTGTGGCCTCACAGCTTGACAACCTAATGTGTCAAGACTTGACAAAACCTGGCAAGCTTGCTCTCTTCACCTACTTTGAACTAACTCAAGGTTATATGTATCGTCGGTGTACTCTGCACAATTTCTTACTCTTCCTTATCTAATTCCTGTGTAATGTCATTCTTCAGATTTTGATGCGATTTTAAAAATTATATTGATATGTTCCTTACCTGACCAAACGTAACTTAAATTGAGGTTCCAGAGACCATTATCCCCTCTTGTCTTAGACCAATTCTCCTGTTTGATGGCCTGGTTAATCAGGCTGTTGGTGCTAGCTTCACGTTGGCCAAGATAACCACGACAGCCTCACCAATCGGAAACTTGTTAAGGGATTTTGTTCAGTTCCCTCTTGAAGACAAGTAGAGTTTCTCTTGGTAGTTTCCTACATACCTGAATGCAAGATACTGAAAAATAATTGCAGTTTTTTAATTACCCATCTCTAATATTCGTTGGGGGTATACAAACCGGGAGGTTTATATACCCCCTGGAGCAGGGGGTATATAAACTTGTCAGCAGGCTGACGTGTTACTGACAGCAAGACTTCAGCCTGCTGACAATAAGATGTCAACCCGTTGACAATAAGACTTCAGCCTACTGACAGCAGAACGTCAGGCTGCTGAAGAAAGACTGTCAGGTTACTGACAGCAAGAGCTGAACTGGCCAGACGGTCAACAGCAGAAGCCTGGTTCAGACTGGACTACGAGGGATGGACGACCTCTGGAAACCTGCCACAGGTATGTCTAGGGTATTAACAGTGCTCTAGACACACCATTAAGGAAAAATATGTGAATCAGAACGACCCAAGCTTACACTGAAAGCACCAAGCTTGCACTGAAACAAAAACAAAAATCAGCTTAAAATCAACCATCACTTACATATTCAAACAAGAAAATCAAAACCCCGTCTATTAAATTCTTAAGAAAGATGAAAGTTTCGCTTTTGTTTATTAAACAGAATTTGGTACACGAGTAATGGACCGCTACTGTGTACGATACTTAGTGGTAACAACAGCTGTGTCACCCTGTACGATACTTAGTGGTAACAACAGCTGTGTCACCCTGTACGATACTTAGTGGTAACAACAGCTGTGTCACCCTGTACGATACTTGTGGTAACAACGCTGTGACCCCGTACGATACTTAGTGATAACAACAGCTGTGTCACCCTGTACGATCTTAGTGATAACAACAGTGTGTCACCCTGTACGATTTCTTAGTGGTAACAACAGCTGTGTCACCTGTTTCGATACTTAGTGATAACAACAGCTGTGTCACCCCGTACGATACTTAGTGGTAACAACGCTGTGTCACCTGTACGATACTTAGTGGTAAAAACAGCTGTGTCACCTGTACGATACTTAGTGGTAAACAACGCTGTGTCACCCTGTACGATACTTATGGTAACAACAGCTGTGTCACCCCGTCGATTTCTTTGTGGTAACAACAGCTGTGTCACCTGTACGATATTAGTGGTAACAACAGCTGTGTCACCCTGTACGATACTTAGGGGGTAAAAACAGCGTGTCACCTGTACGATACTTAGTGGTAACAACAGCTGTGTCACCCTGTTTCGTTTCTTAGTGGTAACAACGCTGTGTCACCCTGTACGATACTTAGTGGTAACAACAGCTGTGTCACCCTGTACGATACTTAGTGGTAACAACAGCTGTGTCACCCTGTACGATACTTAGTGGTAACAACAGCTGTGTCACCCTGTACGATACTTAGTGGTAACAACAGCTGTGTCACCCTGTACGATACTTAGTGGTAACAACAGCTGTGTCACCCTGTACGATACTTAGTGGTAACAACAGCTGTGTCACCCTGTACGATACTTAGTGGTAACAACAGCTGTGTCACCCTGTACGATACTTAGTGGTAAAAACAGCTGTGTTTCCCCCGTACGATACTTGTGGTTACAACGTGTGTCACCCTGTACGATACTTAGTGGTAAAAACAGCTGTGTCACCCTGTACGATACTTAGTGGTAACAACGCTGTGTACCTGTACGATACTTGTGGTAACAACAGCTGTGTCACCCTGTACGATACTTAGTGGTAACAACAGCTGTGTCACCCTGTACGATACTTAGTGGTAACAACAGCTGTGTCGCCCTGTACGATACTTAGTGGTAACAACAGCTGTGTCCCTGTACGATACTTGTGGTAACAACAGCCCGTGTTTACCTGTACGATACTTAGTGGTAACAACAGCTGTGTCACCCTGTACGATACTTAGTGGTAACAACAGCTGTGTCACCCTGTACGATACTTAGTGGTAACAGCTGTGTCGCCCTGTACGATACTTAGTGGTAACAACAGCTGTGTCACCCTGTACGATACTTAGTGGTAACAACAGCTGTGTCACCCTGTACGATACTTAGTGGTAACAACAGCTGTGTCGCCCTGTACGATACAGTGGTAACAGCAGCTGTGCCTGTACGATACGTGGTAACAGCGCTGTGTAGTGTACGATATTAGTGGTAAAAAAGTGGTTGTTTCGTACAGTGGTAAAAGGGGGTG
>NC_069432.1:41738527-41781027 GCF_026875155.1 Cherax quadricarinatus
TTAAGAAAAAATCGCATTTAGATCTTTTGAAATTAGTATGCGATGTTGATGATATTGCTACCCACACTAATGTGACAGATGCTGAAAACCCTCTTGACTCTGTACCCTCCACCTCAGATACTCAGTCAGATAGTCAACCTGAATGTCGTTGTTAGGTAAGACACATATGCAACAGTTAGGTATCTTTATTTCGAAACGTTTCGCCTATACAGTAGGCTTCTTCAGTCGAGTACAGAAAAGTTGATAGGAGCAGAAGAGACTTGAAGACGATGTAATCAGTCTATCACCCTTAAAGTTTAGAGGTGGTCAGTCCCTCAGTCTGGCACTATATAAGGCTCCATCCTGTCACTTCAACTCCATATTGTTTCAGACTATGAAACAATGCTCTTCTCCAGACTGAGCGACTGACCACCTCAAAACTTTAAGGGTGATGGACTGATTACATCGTCTTCAAGTCTCTTCTGCTCCTATCAACTTTTCTGTACTTGACTGAAGAAGCCTACTGTATAGGTGAAATGTTTCGAAATAAAGATACCTAACTGTTGCATATGTGTCTTACCTAACAACCTGTTGGTATTTTATACCATTTTAATGTTCAACCTGAATGTCGTTACTCTTTGCACACTCGACAAGTAATGAGAAACCCACAAGTATCTTTTGTTCAGATCTCCCTCAGTTAAGGCATGTGTTAGCCATTGCAGAGGAATTCGATCCTCCCAGAGATGATAACCATTCTGCATATGTAAACCTCACCCTCGCAGAATTGGGTTTAAATGTACATAGTCTGTATAACTAGATGCCCGAGGTGAAGGAAATTATCAAGTGTTTGTTATTAACTGATCACTTTTTTCAGAATTTTTTTTTTTTCGTGTTCACGTTCCCTCCATATTCTGAGAATTTGACAGTAATGATCTGAGTGCGCACCAGATGCCTTTGCTGTTAATTTCACCTTGTATATACAGTGGACCCCCGCATAACGATCACCTCCCAATGCGACCAATTATGTAAGTGTATTTATGTAAGTGCATTTGTACGTGTATGTTTGGGAGTCTGAAATGGACTAATCTACTTCTCAATATTCCTTATGGGAACAAATTCGGTCAGTACTGGCACCTGAACATACTTCTGGAATGAAAAAATATCGTTAACCGGGGATCCACTGTATACATTTATTCTTCCTCAGAATCCGTAGAGTGCATGAATACAGATCGATCGATCAATTCCATCCATATTGTACAATGAATTGTTCTTATAAGTCGTAATGCATTACGTTAAAAGTTAACACCCATTATGTAAAACTCATTATGTTAACATCCATTATGATTCCATCCATTAGTTCTAAGTTATATATGTCTTTGTTATTGTATAGAATCAGCCCAGAACCGCCTGCCTGTTCAGCCTATAGTATAGTAGTGTATGTCGAGACGACATACGTAACATGACCGAGCTGTCAGCATAGTTGCTGATCCCCCTTATATGTGTTGTATAGCGTATCATAGTACCATCCATGTGCTTTATATATAAGATCCCTTTTAGGCCGAGTGACTGTGTGGCGTCACGGGATGCGCATGTGTACGATCGTACCTCTGCCTCCCTCTCAGTCGGCATGTAGACATAGGCAGGACAAGGCAGGCTGGGCTCCATCTCCCATTACCACAGTCTGACAATATAGCGTTACCATCCAACAAGTGTGTCTACCTTCAACCCTCAAATCTCCTTTAAGAACCCCTATGACAGCCTCACTGGTCAGTATCCCAGGCCACCTGGCCTCACTGGTCAGTATCCCAGGCCACCTGGCCTCACTGGTCAGTATCCCAGGCCACCTGGCCTCACTGGTCAGTATCCCAGGCCACCTGGCCTCACTGGTCAGTATCCCAGGCCACCTGGCCTCACTGGTCAGTATCCCAGGCCACCTGGCCTCACTGGTCAGTATCCCAATATCTCTGTTCTGATGACGGTCGAATTTTTCACCGAGATATTTACAGATTATTTTGCAATGGAAAAGATGGAATATTTGTATTTAATATACATTGTTTTTCAGTGCTATGAGGCCTATAGTGTTGCTGCCTCTGTTGTGCCCTGAAACACCAACTTAGCAGCTTCTCAAGTACCTGGTTTTGAAGTGGGACTCGAGTAGTCATCGGTGACTGATGATTTAGCTTTAGTGTATTGTTTGTGATGAGTGTATAGTGAGCCATGCATAGTGGTGCTGTCTAGGACGAGATAAGGAGGAGCAGGGAATAGTGTTGTGGAGAGGGGCCAGGGTGGGGTTGGTCATGTGGGGAGGGTGGTGTTGGTCGTGGGGTGGGGGGAGGGTGGTGTTGGTCGTGGGGTGGGGGAGGGTGGTGTTGGTCGTTTGGGGGAGGGTGGGTGGGGTGGGTCAGTATGGGAGGTTGTCTGCCTCGTGTATTTTGAGACCCACAAACGACAACATAAATTTTTGGCTCTCTGGATTCCACCTCTCCAGCTGCACCACCACCTCTCCAGCTGCACCACCACCTCTCCAGCACCACTACCTCTCCAGCTGCAACCACCACCTCTCCAGCAGCACCACCACCACCTCTCCAGCACCACCACCACCTCTCCAGCACCACCACCACCTCTCATGCTGCACCACCACCTCTCCAGCACCACCACCTCTCCAGCTGCACCACCACCTCTCCAGCTGCACCACCACCTCTCCAGCTGCGCCACCACCTCTCCAGCACCACAACTTCTCCAGCACCACCACCACCACCTCTCCAGCACCACCACCTCTCCAGCACCACCACCTCTCCAGCTGCACCACCACCTCTCCAGCAGCACCACCACCTCTCAAGCTGCACCACCACCTCTCAAGCTGCACCACCACCTCTCCAGCTGCACCACCACCTCTCCAGCACCACCACCTCTCCAGCTGCACCACCACCTCTCCAGCAGCACCACCACCTCCCCAGTACCACCACCTCTCCAGCACCACCACCACCTCTCAAGCTGCACCACCACCTCTCCAGCTGCACCACCACCTCTCCAGCACCACCACCACCTCTCAAACTGGGACCAACCCCCCCTCCCTGCACCACCACCTCTCCAGGTGCACCACCAACTCTCCAGCAGCACCAAAACCACCTCTCCAGCACCACCCCTGCACCACCACCTCTCCAGCACCACCACCACCACCTCTCAAGCTGCCCCAAACCACCTCTCCAGCTGCACCACCACCTCTCCAGCTGCACCACCACTTCTCCAGCACCACCACCACGTCTCCAGCATCACCACCACCTCTCCAGCACCACCACCACCTCTCCGGCACCACCACCACCTCTCCAGCACCACCACCACCTCTCCAGCACCACCACCACCTCTCCAGCACCACCACCTCTCCCAGCACCACCACCTCTCAAGCTGCACCACCACCTCTCCAGCACCACCACCACCTCTCCAGCTGCACCACCACCTCTCCAGCACCACCACCACCTCTCATGCTGCACCACTACCTCTCAAGCTGCACCACCACCCTCCAGCACCACCACCACCACCTCTCAAGCTGCACCACCACCTCTCCAGCTGCACCACCACCTCTTCAGCTGCACCACCACCTCTCCAGCACCACCACCACCTCTCAAGCTGCACCACCACCTCTCCAGCACACCACCACCTCTCATGCTGCACCACCACCTCTCCAGCACCGCCACCACCACCTCTCCAGCACCACCACCACCTCTCAAGCTGCACCACCACCTCTCCAGCACCACCACCATCTCTCAAGCTGCACCACCACCTCTCCAGCACCACCACTATCTCTCAAGCTGCACTACCACCTCTCCAGCACCACCACCACCTCTCCAGCACCACCACCACCTCTCAAGCTGCACCACCTCTCCAGCACCACCACCACTCAAGCTGCACCACTGTTGCAACCCCTGAATGGGTTGTAATGATTAATATGTATATATATAATTATTACCTTTTCATATAATTTTATATTGCTTGTATTTGCGATAATAGCTAAATCGTAAATGTATTGCTTTATATTATTATTTGACTTAGTTACCTGTTGTTAGGTAGAATGTAACATATTATGTGCTCATAGTTCGTCTTGATTGTCTAACTACTGTAATTATCACTCTTTGCTCATTATTCTGCCGGCTTCTGTTGCTGAGCTGCAGCTGTCCACGGAGCTATCACGTGATCGAGGGGGGGGGTGTCCTCACCTCGCCTGAAGTATTCAGTCCGGGCTAGACTCGCTTGGTGGTTGGACGTATTCCTGACAAGAAGTGCCTAATTCTCCCTTATTGGTTCTTGTAGGAAGATCGTCTCTGTAGCTGTCATGTTAGTTCTGTAGAACCCAGTAACAGGCTGGATGCTAGAATGGAAGTCCTTTCTAGTATTCACTGGAGATCTCTTAAGCTTTTAGAATCGCGTTTTTTGTAGCAAATGGGGGCCTGTCCGGGAGGCTCTTGATCCAAGGTGTTGGAGAAATTGTCCAGTTTGACATACTAGTAACTCTATGATCAAACACTTTGAGTACTTTCCTAATCTGAAGACTTTGAGTTTAGTCTTGTTCAACATACTAGGTGGATGTATGTACTTGACTGAGTCTCTTGATCCAAGGAGATGGAAATACTGTTAATGAGTTCTAGCTCTAAGACAACCAACACTAAAAGTCCTATTAGGATTATAGTTTCCCATAATCACTCTCTCGTAGTACATTTATTTTCGTGATGTATGCCAAAGTGAAACAGTTAATTGATACTCTGACTTTGTCTGAGTTGAGTACATTAAAACTTCAGACGTGTTGGCAAGTAGCTAAATATCTCGGTGTGATGTATAACAGGAAAACAACAGACTGATAGATCACAGGACACATTTAATGTGCAGAAAGCTGCATCCATGGTTCCTAAGTTTTTTGAGAGTGGCTTAGACACCTATTTTGATGTGTTTGAGAACCAGGCATGTGCTATGAACTGGCAACATAAGCACTGGGCTACCTTGTTGCACACAGCTTTGACAGGAAGAGCTCAAACTTGTACTGCTGCTTTACCATTTGCCAAGTACATTAGTTATGATGCTGTCAAGCAAACTATTCTAGAGACATATAACTTGTTACCTGTAAGTTATCAAAACGCATTTCGTACATTACAACGACGGCAAGATCAAACTTGTGTAGAGTTTGCTCGTGAGAAAAAAGTTGCATTTGAGAGGTGGTGTAGGTTTGCCAAGTGTAACAACTATGACAGCCTTGTTCAGTTGTTACTACACGAAGAGTTTAACAACTGTATGTCTGCTGACATACAAGAATATCTGATCAATCATACTACCTCGGATATTCTGGAAACTTCAGCATTAGCAGACAATTACGAGATTTCTCAAAAACTTGTACATACTAAAACACACAGAAACAAGGTAACTAAAAGTTGTCCTAGAAGTTGGCAACCTAAATCAGCTGCTCATTGCCGGCCTGATGTACCTGCTACTGTAACTTCTCGTACCTTTACCAGGAAAACTCACAATCCTGAATCTGTCTCTGTGGCTAGACAGAAATCTGATATCGAGAAAAAGAAAGTTAAATGTACCTATTGTAACAGAAAAGGACATGCTAGAGAGTATTGCTATAAGTTAGAAAGAGATACGAAAGACAGTCGTGCGGCTGGCGCCCCCACTCAAGTCGTATCCTCTTCCGAGCTACAAAGGCACCAAAATCCTAGTAATACCTCTGATCCTACTGTTTTAGATAATATTACTCAGGACATATGACTAGCGTCAGAAAGTGTATCTGACGAAAAGATTCGTTCAGCGATGAGTCCTTACTCTTCGAGAGGTAAAGTAGGATTTGACGAATCACATCTGAGATAATTACTTTCAGAGACACTGGCAGTTATCTCACCTTATTAAGAAAAGATGTACTGACCATAACTGACGATACCTATACCAAGATAGATGTATTGTTAGAAGCCTATGGTGAGGCTGTTATAAAAGTACCTCTTCACAAAATATACATTGAAACAAGCTATTATACTGGTTATATTTCAGTGGGTATATCCAGTGGTGTATTTCCCATCAGGTCAGTGGACTTGTTGATAGGGAACAATATCTTTCATGCTGGTGTATGTAAAGAACCACTTGTGATTGATAACACTGATGATAATTATGCCATTGAAGCTTGTAGAGAGAAGCCTATTTTATCTCCTCTCAGCGCAATTACTAGAGCTATGTCAAGGATACAACAACCATCTTTGTCTCCTGTTGAGTTAGTGGATGACCATGATTTGGGCTTGAAAATGTTGTTTAGTGACGCTCTGCGCCCAGGGTCATTAACATTGACTCCCCCGTGTCTTCAACCTAGTCAGGACACTACTGACGTTAAATTTCTAACTCATGATGATTTAATCAAGGATCAGTTTGTTGATCAGTCACTGGAAAGACTGAGAGATATAGCAGTTACTGAGAGTGAAGCAAAGGATTTCGATAATTGTTACTATTATAGTAACGGTGTACTGATGGAGAAAAATACATGTAAGTTGTCAGCTGATAGTGTTTCCACCACAGTCAAGCATCTCGTAGTGTTACCAGTTACATTTCGTGAACAAGCCATAGATTTTGCTCACAATAGTCCCATTGGAGGACATTTGGGTGTCAAGAAGACACTCGGTAAACTGGCAAAACATTTTACTTGGCCAAAGATGAAGGAAACAGTAGCTGATCATGTGCGACGTTGCCAGGTGTGTCTAGTGACAGGCAAGCCAGCACACACACCTCCACCTACACCTCTTACTGTGTTCACTAATAGCAAAGTTCAGTTCATCTGGACTAGTGATTGTTCAGATTTGTTCAAAAGGTTGAAGCATCTGCTTTCCTCTGCTCTTGTGTTGAAGAGTCCTAATTTCAATCTTCCCTTTTTACATATAGATACGAGTGTTATGCAGTGGGTGTTGTGCTGCTCCAACAGTCAACATCCACTGATATTCTCCATCCTATATGTTACTATTCATCTAAGCTTAAACGACACCAGAAAAATTATGCCACTATTGAGAAAGAGGCTCTAGCTCTTGTGGTGTCCTTGGAACATTTTGACGTGTATTTGGGCACTTCCCCATTTTAAATTAACGTGATTTTAATGCCCAAATACCTTTTGTTACTTGCTATGGCAAATTCAGTACAGTAACTTAATCCCTCCAGCCCATATTAACTATGTATACTCATGTCTAATTAATCTATTTATATATTCACAGTAATGATGTGTGCGAGGAGGAGACAGAAGCTGAGTGTTGAGTGGGTAGTGTTGTGTGGGCGATGTACTGCGTGACGGAACACTGTCCTGCCGCAGACCCCATCCCCTTCACTACACACCTTAAGCTGTTTCATACTCAGATGTCCATACTGCATAGCATTCCACAACCACTACTTAAGAGTGGAATGCAGTCTCCTCTACTATGATCGAGCCTCAACGTGCCATGCTTGTCTACGCTATCCTGTCTCTACACTGATGTGCATAACCATGAGAATGCAGAGATACGATACTGTGTACTGCCCTAGTACCAGGGGCATGTCCTAGTGATAGACACTGAAATTATAGAGGTGCTTGGCACAAGAGAGACTCTGATTAATGTTTATATTATATTGTTAGTAAAGTAACCTGAGTAATCAGTAATAATGTGAGACATTAATGCAACTCCTAGTGTGACCGTTCGTCGTGTTGGGGGGGGGGGGTGTTGCAACCCCTGAATGGGTTGTAATGATTAATATGTATATATATAATTACCTTTTCATATAATTTTATATTGCTTATATTTGCAATAATAGCTAAATCGTAAATGTATTGCTTTATATTATTTGACTTAGTTACCTGTTGTTAGGTAGAATGTAACATATTATGTGCTCATAGTTCTTCTTGATTGTCTAACTACTGTAATTATCGCTCTTTGCTCGTTATTCTGCCGGCTTCTGTTGCTGAGCTGCAGCTGTCCACGGAGCTATCACGTGATCGAGGGGGGGGAGTCCTCACCTCGCCTGAAGTATTCAGTCTGGGCTAAACTCACTTGGTGGCTGGATGTATTCCTGACAAGAAGTGCCTAATTCTCCCTTATTGGCTCTTGTAGGAAGATCGTCTCTGTAGCTGTCATGTTAGTTCTGTAGAACTCTGTTCACAGAACATTGTATAGACTTAGTGATGTTCAACATTGTACTGAGGTTGTGTCTCATAGACACTCTAAACAACTCAGGTCCTGAGCTGTAGCTTCTGACCTAACTTGTACTGGTATCTGTGTATTATCACAGTCGGGGATTTTCTTATCCTGAACTAAGATTCAGTAGTATGGGAGTTTTGTGACTTTTGTGGAGGATCTGCTGATGGTCTCTATTTAGTGTCGTTATATTATCTCCTTGTTCCTGATTCTGTGTCGCAGTTGCTTGTTGTATTGCTATTGGGCTTAGCATTCTTTTTATTGTTCAAGCAGACTGTTCTGGTTGTCAGTCGGTCAAGAAGTTAGTTTATTTGAGGACTTTGTCAGTCACTTGTTTAAGTCTAGTCGAGTCGTGAGACATAGTGAACTACTTAGAGCACTTACATACACACAAACTTACTTGTACATATTTGTAATATCTTATTAAATGTTAATGTACCAGACGGTACTTAAGACATAATATGTGATATGTGCTTTCAGCTCAATACTACTGTACACGAGAGAAGTGATTATTATTATTTTGATTATTATTAATTTAATTTATTTTGATAATATACCTCTAGACTATACTTAATAAATTTATTAAATTTTAATTTCTCTAGTTAGTAGCCTACCAGTTGTAATCCTGAAGCACTATTGAATCATACTGAATTCTAATGGATAATTGGACAAGGATACTGACTAATTGTTACGAAAACCCAGTAACAGGCTGGATGCTAGAAGGGCAGTCCTTTCTAGTATTCACTGGAGATCTCTAAGCTTTTAGAATCACCACCTCTCCAGCACTACCACCACCACCACCACCTCTCCAGCACCACCACCACCTCTCCAGCACCACCACCACCACCTCTCCAGCACCACCACCACCACCTCTCAAGCTGCACCACCTCTCCAGCACCACCACCAGCACCTCTCCAGCACCACCACCACCACCTCTCCGCATCACCCACCACCTCTCAAGCTGCCACCACCACCTCTCAAGCTGCACCCCCACCTCTCCAGCACCACCACCACCTCTCAAGCTGCACCACCTCTCAAACATCACCAGCACCACCACCACCTCTCAGAAGCTGCAACCACCACCTCTCAAGCTGCACCACCCCCTCTCCAGCACCACCCCAACCTCTCCAGCACCACCACCACCTCTCCAGCACCACCACCACCTCTCCAGCACCACCACCACCTCTCAAGCTGCACCATCACCTCTCAAGCTGCACCACCACCACCTCTCAAGCTGCACCACCACCTCTCCAGCACGACCACCACCACCTCTCCAGCACCACCACCACCACCCCTCCGTCTTACTCCTCACATTCATCTCTCCTATACCTTTATTACATTCTTATTGTTCCTCTCCACCTGTATATCCAGCAGCAGTAGCAGCAGCAGGTGTAAGCAACTTATCCACGTGTTTCATCTTGTGACGGAAATAGCAATGAGGAATGTTGTGTCGTGAGGGAGGTCAGTACTGCTGCTGTTGCTGCTCGTGTTGCTGCTGTTGTTGTTGCTGCTGCTCTTGTTGTTGCTGCTGTTCTTGTTGCTGCTGCTCTTGTTATTGCTGCTGCTGTTGTTACTGCTGCTGCTGTTGTTACTGCTACTGCTGTTGTTGTTACTGCTACTGCTGTTGTTGTTACTGCTACTGCTCTTGTTGTTGTTGCTGTTGTTGTTACTGCTGCTGCTGTTACTGCTACTGCTGTTGTTGCTGCTGCTGCTGTTGTTACTGCTACTGCTCTTGTTGCTGCTGCTGTTGTTGCTGCTGTTGTTACTGCTGTTGTTGTTGCTGCTGCTGTTGTTGCTGTTGTTACTGCTGCTGTTGTTACTGCTGTTGTTGCTGCTGTTGTTGCTGTTGTTGCTGCTATTGTTGTTGCTGCTGCTGCTGTTGTTGCTGCTGCTGCTGCTGCTGCTGTTGTTGCTGCTGCTGCTGCTGTTGTTGCTGCTGCTGCTGTTGTTGTTGTTCTTGTTGCTGCTGTTGTTACTGCTCCTGCTCTTGTTGCTGCTGTTGTTACTGCTGCTGTTGTTGCTGCTGTTGTTGCTGCTAGTGTTGCTGCTGTTGTTGTTACTGCTGCTGTTGTTACTGTTGTTGCTGCTGCTGTTGTTGCTGCTGCTACTACTGCTGTTGTTGCTGTCTTTAGTGCTAGTGCTGTTGTTGCTTCTGCTGCTGTTGTTGTTGCTGCTGCTGCTGCTGCTACTACTGTTGTTGTTGCTGCTGCTGTTGCTTCTGCTGCTGTTGTTGCTGCTTCTGCTGCTGTTGTTGCTGCTGCTGCTGTTGCTGCTGCTGCTGCTGCTGTTGCTGCTGCTGCTGCTGTTGTTGCTGTTTCTGCTGCTGTTGTTGTTGCTGCTGCCGCTGCCACCACCAACATTGTATTGTGGTGCTATGAATGTACTTGTGATCCTGGGCAAGCGCTAAACTCGCATGGGCCACACAGCGCCTGTAGAATGAGAACCAGATTAGATCCGAGGAAGAGGAGACAGGTCCAGTTATTTACAACAAGATTCCCGAAGCAGCATCAAAGCAATTATCATGAAGTCTACCTTGTCAATACCCAGGGTATTTTGTATGTCGCAGTCATGTCTCCTCTTTCTGTGTTTATATACACAGTAGTTACAGATTATAGGTTATCTGCTATTTTTCTACACTATATGTTCTAGGTGTGGGCTTCACAGTGATTCTTCGTACTCGAGGAGTTGTGGTGGTGTGCCTACGTTGAAGACTGCTTTGAAGGATTCATTGTTGAGGTTTCTGAAGGTTATTCTAATGTAACAGTGTGTGTGTGTGTATATATATATTCACCTATTTGTACTCGCCTATTTGTGGTTGGAGGGGTCATTTTGTAGCTCCTGGCCCGGCCTCTTCGCTGATCGTTACTAGGTCAACTCTCTTTTCTCCATAGGTTTTATCGTATCTCTTCTTAATAATTATAGAAGTACAAACGAGTATAAACTCAGGGTTAAGGAACTACGGCACTAGTGTAAGAGGTGTTGAGTAAGTTTAATTTTAACAATCATAGAAACTGACTGGGAAAAATACCAAGACATCCTGGGAAACAGACTTGAGTCCCCTACATCCCCACTAGTGCCTGGAGAAGTTGAATATAGAAGCATACAAGGTCTGTATTAAATACATATTATTGAGGAAACCCAGATCAGATACAGAGATCGTAGGAGATGGTACAGAAGAAAACGAGTTAGTTAATTACTTAAAAACGTAAACATGTCGCAAAAGAGGAACGATAGTCTTAGCCGAGAGATCACTAAATTTTTATTCCTATGGAAAATCCAAGCTATGAACTACATGTAGAATTGGACTATTATTGAGAGGAGACTCGTATACTGACGATAAACAGGAAATGAGTGAAATTCCAAAAGAAACTGTATGAGTCGGTGTTCAGCAACCCACTAAATGACAGCAAGGTAGAAAATGCAGAAATATTTTTCACTCCAGCACAAGGCTGCACAGACCAATTATCTGACATTAGTACAAATCCCATAGATTTCGAAAAAAGAAATGGATAACACGCCTAGTCACTCAGTACCTGGACCAGATTCATGCAATGCTCTATAAAGTGCAAAGTACCACTAGCAAGAGCCCTCGGTATTCTTTAGAGAGCCTAGATCTGGGTGAAATACCAGAGACCTTAAAGAGTGCAGACATACCTCCTTTTCATAAGGGAGGTAGTAGAGCACTTGCTAAAAATTACAGACCAGTAGCCCTAACCTCGCACATCATAAAAATCTTCTAAAGAGTGATGAGGTATCAGATTACAAATTTCATGGACCAGCATAACCCAAACCAGCATGGTTTTAGAGCAGGACGATCATCCCTGTCACAGCTGCTGAACCATTATGACAGTTACGGAGGCATTGGAAGACGACCAAAACGCAGATGTGATATACACAGACTTTGCAAAGGTATTTGACAAATACGATCATGGGGTGATAGCGCACAAAATGAAGGTCATGGGCATTACGGAGAAGGTAGGCAGATGAATTTTCGGGTTCTTAACATAGAACACAGAAATTAGTAGTAAACAGAGTAAAATCCAGCATGAGCGAGGTAAAAAGCTCAGTTCCTCAAGGCACTTTCCTGGTACCTCTGCTGTTTCTCATCCTCATAACAGACAGATTAAAAACGCCCGTCACAGTTGCATGAGTCACTACTGTAGAAGACACTGAAAAATAACAGAAAGATATAAGCAGGGTTTTCCAGTGGGCAGTGAAGAACATGACGTTCATTGGTGATAAGTCGCAGCTGCTTAGGTATGGAAAGAATGAAGAACTCAAAAGGAACAAAACTCAAGAGGGTCACCAAATAGAACGAAAGAAACACGTAAAAGACTTGGGAATAATTATGTCAGCTGACGTTTATTTTAAAGACCATAGCAAACCAAAGATCACGACAGCCAGGAGGGTGACGGGGTGGGTATTGAGAACTTTCAAAATAAGGGAAACGATGCCAGTGGTGACACTTTTAAAATCACTAGTGCTCCCTCACTTAGAATATTGCTCAGTGTTGACGGCTCCGTTCAAGGCAGGAGAAATATCAGAGCTTGAATAAATACAGAGATCGTTTACGGCACATATAGAGCCAGTGAAGCATTTAAATTACTGGGAACACTATAAAGTCTTGATTATGTACTCACTGGAGCGGAGGAGAGATACATATAATAAATCCCTGGAAAATACTCGAGGGTCTGGTCCCAAATCTGCACACTGCTATAACATACTGGAACGAGAGATATGGGAGGATATGCAAAATAAACCCAGTGAAAAGCAGGGGTGCAGTAGGCACAATAAGGGAAAACTGTATCAACATTCGAAGCCCTAGATTATTCAACATCTTACCAGAAGATATCAGAAACACTGCTGAAGTAAGTCTTCAAGAGAAAACTGGATAAGTATCTTCACCAGGTGCCAGATCAACCAGGCTGTAATGGATATGTGGGGCAGCGGGCCTCCAGCAGCAACAGCCTGATTGACCAGGCTAGCACCAGACTCCGGAAGTAGAAAGACTCTTGAAACTCATCAAAGGTAAAGGTATAATTATGTATGGATCCTGCCTCCACTACATCACTCTCCAGACTGTTCCACTTCCTGACAACTCTGACTGAAGCACTACCTAACATCCCTGTCACTCATCAGAGTTTTCAACTTCCAGATATGACCTCGTGTGTGTGTTAGTTACCATTTGGTCATAGGCACATGTCGATTAGACACTAGGCCTGTTGTATGTGCATGTGTGTGTGTGTGTGTGTGTTAGTTACCATTTTGTCCTAGGCACATGTCGATTAGACACTAGGCCTGTTGTGTGTTAGTTAGTTACCATTTTGTCCTAGGCAAATGTCGATTAGACACTAGGCCTGTTGTGTGTGTACTCACCTAATTGTACTCACTTAATTGTGGTTGCAGGGGTCGAGACTCAGCTCCTAGCCCCGCCTCTTCACTGATCGCTACTGGGTCCTCTCTCTCTCTGCTTCCTGAGCTTTGTCATACCTCTTCTTAAAAATATGTATGGTTCCTGCCTCCACTACTTCACTTGCTAGGCTATTCCACTTGCTGACAACTCTATGACTGAAGAAATACTTCCTAACGTCCCTGTGACTCGTCTGAGTCTTCAGCTTCCAGTTGTGACCCCTTGTCCCTGTGTCCCCTCTCTGGAACATCCTATCTCTGTCCACCTTGTCTATTCCCCGCAGTATCTTGTATGTCGTTATCATGTCTCCCCTGACCCTTCTGTCCTCCAGTGTCGTCAGTCCGATTTCCCTTAACGTACGTGTGTGTGTGTGTGTGTACTCACCTAGTTGTACTCACCTAGTTGAGGTTGCGGGGGTCGAGTCCGAGCTCCTGGCCCCGCCTCTTCACTGATCGCTACTAGGTCACTCTCCCTGAGCCGTGAGCTTTATCATACCTCTGTGTGTGTGTGTGTGTGTGTGTGTGTGTGTGTGTTTGTGTGTGTGTGTGTGTGTGTGTGTGTGTGTGTGTGTGTGTGTGTGTGTGTGTACCCTGTCTAACAAAATCAACAACACGAGAGAAACGAGGTTCTTACCTAGTTATTTCTGGTTTAGTTTTTGTGTGTGATACCAGATGTAGTGGGAAGAAGACTCCACCAGTGTATGTACTCTCTTGGCACCAGTCTTTGTGCTGGTAACACTCTCCTAACACCACTCTTGGCATGGTAACTTACTCTCAGGTGGCAACACTGCTCTTAGCTGGTACTTTGCTATCAGGTGACAATACTGGTCCAACACCACTTTCAGCTGGTAACAATGTATTATCTCTCATTTAGCATCTATGTGTCTAAACAAAACTCCTGGCTGGTAACACTGTTTCATTCTCATTCACCAACAGTCTAAGTGATCATATGCCGAGTCAGCTACAGCAGACGGAGGGTCATTCAACACCACTTGTGCTGAAATACCCACACGGTTTTAGCGCTTTATTAACTGAATGTTAAATGTTAAGATCTCACTTATCACCGGTGTAAGTAGTGTATAAACACTACTCTTGGCTGGTAACACTGTTTCAAGTATCATCTGGTAACACTTCCTCAATACAGTTATAACAATATATATATTATATATTATATATATTATATATATATAATATATATAACAACGTATATATGTCGTGCCGAATAGGCAGAACTTGCTATCTTGGCTTAAATAGCAACGCTCATCTTGCCATATAGGACAAGTGAAAATTTGTGTATGCAATAATTTCGCCAAAATCATTCTGAACCTAACGAAAAAAAATATATTTCACTGTGTTTGTTTAGTATTAAATTATTGTAAACAAATCTAAAATATATATAGTTGGGTTAGGCTAAAATAAATTGTTCTTATAATAAGGTTAGGTAAGTTCTCTAAGATTCTTTTGTAGCAAAATTAAAAATTTTTACATTAACATTAATGAAAAAATATGTCTTTAAACGTATAAGAGAAAATTTTAGAAAGGACTTAATTTTAAATGAGTTCTTGCTAATTGACCAGTTTTACCTATTCGGCACGACATCCATACATACATACACACACACATATATTATATATATATATATATATATATATATATATATATATATATATATATAATAAATATATATATATATATATAATATATATATATATATATATATATATATATATATATATATACACACACACACACACACACACACACACACACACACACACACACACACACACACACACACACACACACACACACACACACACACACAGACGACCACATAATATACTACACTAGATATACACTTTATAAGCCTTGTACCTTGTAGCTCTTGTGTTGGTAAGTGAAACACGAAGTATTTCTTGAAGTGTTGCAGGATGTTCAGCCTCAACACGTGCAGGTTGTAGCCACGTTCGTGGTGGTAGGTTGCAGGGCCACGTAGGCACCTCAGTATACTTGTATACAGATATATAATTAAGATCACATGTATATTTTTGTCGGTTGGTCGTGTAGGCCTGAGGGGATCAGGCAGTCAACAGGCTTTAGGCTGGGCTCCCCGAATGAAAAATAAACTGTGGAAACAGATCACTGATATGTCACCGTCTACTTTGCCACACTCATAACTCTCTCTCTCTCTCTCTCTCTCTCTCTCTCTCTCTCTCTCTCTCTCTCTCTCTCTCTCTCTCTCTCTCTCTTCCGTTCCCTCTTTCTCCTTCCCCTCCCTTACGTTTCCTCTCTCTCCTCTCCTCCTTTCCTTTTCTCCCCTACCCGTCTCTCCTTTCACTCTCTTTTGTCTCTCTTCTCTCCCTTATTTTTACCTCGCCAGTTTTCTTCTCTTACCCTCTGCCTCTTTATTCCCTTCCTTCCCCAGTGTGTTAGGTTACCCCTCTCAACCACCTCCCCTCCACCTCCTTTCCTCTCCTTCCCTTCCTCCGTCCCACCAGATTGGCATATACCCTCCTCACTCAGTTGGCAGCATGTAGAGTGCCCGGGTAAGTTGGCACTCTCTCCCTGATTGTATGAGGAGAGGAAAGGGAGTGTAGGGAAAGCTGTCTCATCTTTATTAGTGTTTAGCAGTGAAGTGTTCCTTCAGAGCGGTGGGGGGGGGGTGATGGGGGGGGAATGGTGTAGCAAGGGAGGGAAGAGTTAAAAAAGAGGGAGAGAGGGATATGATGAATAGAGGGAGGAAGATAGGGAGGAGGGATAGATGTTGGGAGTGAGGAAGAGGTGAGTGAGGAAAAGGTGGATGAGGGAAGAGAAGGAAGGATGAAGGAGAATATGAATGGAAACAAGAATAGATGGAGGTAAGGAAAAAGACGTACATCAGGGGATTAAAGAGAGGGAGGTGAAGGAGGGAGGTGAAGGAGGGAGGTGAGGGAGGGAGGTGAGGGAGGGAGGTGAGGGAGGGAGATGAGGGAGGGAGGGTATCACAATCTGGAGAGATGCAAGGCAGCAGGGTAGATGGACTCAGCTTGGCACTACCTACGCCAGCAGCCGGTCTCGCCTTGGCACTTCACGTGTGCCAGGCCTGCTGTATTGTGCTTGAGGCCGTGACACAGTGACGCTAGCGAGATACACAAAGATGCTTGCGGGACCTCACAGTGCCATTAGTGGGGCCTTACAGTGCCGCTAGCGGAATACTGTGCAACTAGTGGGGCCTCACAGCACCACTAGCAGGGCCTCACAGTACTACTAGCGGGGTCTCACAGTGCCACGAGCGGAATACAGTGCCACTAACGGGACCTCACAGTGCCGCTAGCGGTGAGACCCCGGCACTAATGTGGTGAACAGGAGGGGGGAGAGGAGAGGGAAGACAGGGTAGAGGGGAGGGAAGGAAGGAAGGTAGGGGAGAGGGGAGGAAAGAGAAGAACTGTGTCAAGTCACCTGTGTCCCTCATACCTGTCCTCCCTACTTGTCTCTCTCTCTCTCTCTCTCTCTCTCTCTCTCTCTCTCTCTCTCTCTCTGTGTAGCAGGTAGATAGGTAGATGAGTTTTCTCTGGCTATCGCATCATCATTGGGGAGGGGAAGGGGAAACGGTAGTCTGGGGATGGGGAAAGGGGGTAAACTGAGGGGAAGGGGAGAGAAATGGGTAAAGGACAAGGCTGCCAGTAACATTGCTCATGGGTAGAAATTCTTGCTAATGGAATGTTTGCTCGTGTGTGTGTGTGTGTGTGTGTGTGTGTGTGTGTGTGTGTGTGTGTGTGTGTGTGTGTGCGTGCATACTGGCTTGTGTTGTCCTCAGTGTACCCTCACCTGTACTCTCGTCCTAGTGCCTGTTTCCCCTCATCCTGGTCCCAGCCAGTGTGTACCCTAACATCCTGATCCCAGCATGTTCTCCCCCCCCCCTCATTATGGTCTTAGTCTTTGTGTCCCCTCGTCCTGGTCTCAGTCTCTCTCCGTGTATTTACACTGGGAGACAGACACCGTGGTGTATATATATATATATATATATATATATATATATATATATATATATATTATATATATATATATATATCAGCATAGTTGCTGATCCCTGTGTTGTATAGCACAGCATATAGTATCATCCATGTGCTTTATATAGAAGACCCCTTAGGCCTGTGACTGTATGGCGTCATGGGATGCAGCTTGAGTGTGAGGCGAGCTACCTCGGCCTCAGTCGGCATCTGACATAGGCTAGGACAAGGCAGAGGCTGGGCTCCATCTCCCATCATCACAGTCTGACAATATATCGTTACCATCCCACCGCTGCCACCATTTGTCGTAAGGGTTCTTAAAAGGAGATATCGAGGGTTGAAGGTAGACACACTGGTGGGATGGTAACGATATATTGTCAGACTGTGATGATGGGAGATGGAGCCCAGCCTCTGCCTTGTCCTAGCCTATGTCAAACGCCGACTGAGGCCGAGGTAGCTCGCCTCACACTCAAGCTGCATCCCGTGATGTCATACAGTCACAGGACTAAGGGGTCTTCTATATAAAGCACATGGATGATACTATATGCTATGCTATACAACACAGGGATCAGCAACTATGCTGACCTTATACTTATTGCCAGTGATATGTTCAACAACTCGATAAGGGCCAACAAACTTTTGATCGAGCTTAGGCATTGCGGATGTTTTGTTGAAATTTGTCAGCATTACTCTCGAACCTACTTTGACTTTTGATGGCTTAGCACGGCTATTGGTTACTCTAGTAAATTCTGCTGTTGATTTATGAAATGTTTCACGGATTCTTCTAAAAACACTCTGAGCCATACTTGTACGAGTTGCTACGAAATCATCAGGGTTGTAATTGGGTTTCGGAGTGGAATATAACAACTCATAGGGTAAATGCTTGTCTACACCATACAATGCATAACGTGGGGTATCACCTATGGAAGCATTGTAAGCAGAATTTATGGCACATTGGACATCTGGTATAACTTCATCCCAAGTTTCACTATTGGGGTTGATAGTGGCTCTCAGGACATCAAGTACTTTCTTATTGGTTCGTTCGGCTAACCCATTGCTGGCAGGATGATGAGGAACAATGGTGGATTTAGAGATCTTGTATAAAGTACACAAATTTTCAAGAATCTCATTACAGAATTCACCTCCATTATCTGTTACTAAGGACTTTGGGGTGGTATGCCTGCAGATAATGCGTTCTTTAAACGCTTTAGCTACTGTCTCAGCAGTCTTATCTGCAATAGGAACTAACTCACAATATCTGGTGAAATGGTCTACCATAACACACAGATGTTTGTTGGCCCTTATCGAGTTGTAGAACATATCTCTGGCAATAAGTATAAGGTTAGAGAAATTAGTACTGGTAAGTACAAAGAATCGCATTTAGATCATATGAAATTAGTATGTGATGTTGATGATATTGCTACCCAGACTAATGTGACAGATGCTGAAAATCCTCTTGACTCTGTACCCTCTACCTCAAATACTCAGTCAGATAATCAACCTGAATGTCGTTACTCCTTGCGTACTCGACAAGTAATGAGAACCCCACAAGTATCTTTTGTAGATACTCGTTCAGATCTCCCTCAGTCAAGGCATGTGTTAGCCATTGCAGAGGAATTCGATCCTCCCAGAGATGATAACCATTCTGCATATGTAAACCTCACCCTCGCAGAATTGGGTTTAAATGTACATAGTCTGTATAACTAGATGTCTGAGATGAAGTAAATTGTCAACTGTTTGCTATTAACTGATTAGTTTTTCAGATTTTTTTTTTTTTCGTATTCACGTTCTCCCCGTATTCTGAGAATTTGACAGTAATGATCTGAGTGCGCACCAGATGCCGTTGCTGTCAATTTCACCTTGTATATATATATTTATTCTTCCTCAGAATCCGTAGAGTGCATGAATACAGATCGATCGATCAATTCCATCCCATATTGTACAATGATTTGTTCTTATAGTTTGTAATGCATTACGTAAAACTCATTTTGTTAACATCCATTATGATACCATCCATTAGTTCTAAGTTATATATGAATTTGTTATTGTATAGAATCAGCCCAGAACCACCTGCCTGTTCAGCCTATAGGATAGTAGTGTATGTCGAGACGACATATGTAACATGACCGAGCTGTCAGCATAGTTGCTGATCCCTGTGTTGTATAGCATAGCATATAGTATCATCCATGTGCTTTATATAGAAGACCCCTTAGGCCTGTGACTGTATGACGTCACGGGATGCAGCTTGAGTGTGAGGCGAGCTACCTCGGCCTCAGTCGGCGTTTGACATAGGCTAGGACAAGGCAGAGGCTGGGCTCCATCTCCCATCATCACAGTCTGAAAATATATCGTTACCATCCAACCAGTGTGTCTACCTTCAACCCTCGATATCTCCTTTTAAGAACCCTTACGACATATTTATATATATATATATATATATATATATATATATATATATATATATATATATAATATATAATATATATATATATATATATATATATATATATATATATATATATATATATATATATATATATATAACGTATAAGAGCAAATTTTAGAAAGGACTTAATTTTAAATGAGTTCTTGCTAAATGGTCAATTTTACCTATTCGGCACGACATATATATGTCGTGCCGAATAGGTCAAATTGGCCATTTAGCAAGAACTCATTTAAAATTAAGTCTTTTCCAAAATTTTCTCTTAAGTTTAAAGATATATTTTTCCATTTATGTTAATGTAAAAAATTGCTAATTTTGTACCACAAGAACCTTAGAAAATTTACCTAACCTTATTATAACAAGCGCGATTTAATTTAGCCTAATCCAACTAAATATATTTTAGATAAGTTTACATTAATAAACAATGAAATATATTTTTTTTCGTTAGGTTCAGAATGATTCTTGCGAAATTATTTCATACACAAGTTTTCGCTTGTCTTATTCGGCAAGAAGAGCGTTGCTATTTAAGCCAAAATAGCAAGTTTTACCTATTCGGTATATATATATATATATATATATATATATATATATATATATATATATATATATATATATATATATATATATTTGTATCAATTTGTCCCAGTGGGATCAGAGACCTTGGAATCATGGGGAAAAAATGACACACGTTTCCTTAAAGAATTGGGTTCCAGACTCATCGACACCACCAGGGACCCAAGGGCAGCCACTTTCATGTTCCAGCGCCTCAGCGTCGCCATCCAGAGGGGAAATGCTTGCTGCATACTTGGCTCGCGTCCAGCCTCGGAGGAGCTGGAGGAAATTCATGATCTTTGATACATTGTGCCATTGTATTAATGTTTATGTTTTTTCTGTAAATGTATTTTGTTTATTAATAAATGTTCACATAGAATATAAAATATATAGGGGGTGGTAGGAGAAGAAAATATTCAAACAGCTCCGGGAAGAACCTTGAGTTTTCCCTGAGGTACGTTTATTGTCTTCTCTGAGGATGAGGGTCCCCATTCCAGTTATAGAGGTGGTACTTTTTATAAATATATATATATATATATATATATATATATATATATATATATATATATATATTTATATTTATATATATATTTATATATATATATATTTATATATATATATATATTTATATATATATTTATATATATATATATATATATATATATATATATATATATATATATATATATATATATAATATATATATCCTAAGGCCAGTTGTGGTCCTAGGATAGTGTTTACAGTCACCATTGGAATTCACCAAGGAAGGCTCAGAACTTTGTTCACTTACGCTTACCAGTGAAATAAGAATCTCCCCCCCCTCCCTCTTCCTGTATCTTCCTGCTCCCCTCGTCGTCACCTTAACACTTGTCCACAGTTTGAAGGAGATAATGTAGATGGTGGCGGAGGTATGATAATCATCATACATCACATCTTAGCCTTTAACTGGTTGTTACCTCGCCACCACAAACAAGCGAGTGCCATTAGTGCCATGGAACTTCCATCGTGCTATTGTTAGCGCTCAGCATTAGAGATGATGGGTACAAAACTATTGTCTGGTGATCAAAGGGCCAATAGAGAGGCTTAGACAGACAGACAGACAGACAGACAGACACACACACACACACACACACACACACACACACACACAACACACACACACACACACACACACACCAACAATCTGGTAATCACGAAATTGATTCGGGAGGCAGCCAATCAGAGCGCATTGATTGTGGCAACAGTTATCTAAGGCTGAAGGCAATTGGGTTTGTATTGTGAGGTTCTAGGAGTGATGAGAGGGAATAAGGGGAGGGGGGAGTGAGGGATGTTAGGTGAGGGGGATGAGGGAGGGAAGCTAAGGGGAAAAGTGGTGAGAGGAAGCTAAGTGAAGGGTGTAAACTGGTGAGGAGAACAGGAAAGTGGTGATGGGAAGCTAGAGGAAGGGGAAAGTGGTGAGTGGAAGCTAGGGGAAGGAGAGTAATTCAGGTGTGTGGAGAGGAGAGAGAGCTTCACAGTGGAGCATGTTTATAGTGACCATGCTGTTAGAGGGCAGTTGCATCTAACCTAACTAGTTGTATCTTTTGTCCACAGGTGAGTGAGCTGGCCTGCTGACTCAGCCAGAGGAACGACCCACAACTCTCACCTCTGTAACTACCGTCCTAACTGGATAATTGCCCTAGTTAACTCTTAAGGTATCGTTGACGCTACTAAAGAATTGCCCTGTTAGAAAGTCACCTAACTACCATAGGTAATTAATTCCTAGGCAGTTAGCCTTGACTACTACGTAACTACTGTTACCTATCCACTAACGGCTAATTAACGACTTCATAGCTATGCCATTGTTTGATAAATGGCCTTGGAAATAACTCTTCCCGGTCAATATAGTTACAAGAAGTACAAGCACCGTTGGTAGTTATTCTACTTGCATCTACGCGGACCCTCCATCTTATCTAGGTTCAAGTTAGCTAACATTGATATTTACTGTGCTGTTAAATACTCTTGTTAATCTTTCTAGCGTCAGACAGTCCCACCAGGTCTAAGACCAGGACGCGGGGGGGGGGGGGAGGTTACCTGGAACCATCACCAGGTAGATACGAGGTGGATAACTCTCCAGGTCGACACGAGGTATATAACCAGGTAGACAACTACCCAGGTAGACACGACGTAGATAACCAGGTAGACTACCCAGGTAGACACAAGGTAGATAACCCCCTCCTCCCGGGGCCCCCAGCATCATCTCCTCCCTGGGTCCCCTGCATCACCCCCTCCTTCCTGGGTCCCCCGTCTCTCCCCCTCCCTGGGTCCCCAGCCTCACCCCCTTTTCCCTGGGTCCCCAGCAATACCCCATCCTCCCTGGGTCCCCAGAATCACCCCCTCCTCCCTGGGTCCCCAGAATCACCCCCTCCTCCCTGGGTCCCCAGCATCACCCCCTCCTCCCTGGGTCCCCCGCATCACCCCCTCCTCCCTGGGTCCCCCGCATCACCCCCTCCTTTCCCTGGGTCCCCCCCATCACCCCTCCTCCCTGGGTCCCCAGCATCACCCCCTCCTCCCTGGGTCGCCAGCATCACACCCTCCTCCCTGGGTCCCCAGCCTCACCCCTCCTTTCCTGGGTCCCCAGCCTCACCCCTCCTCCCTTGGGTCCCCAGCATCACCCCCTCTTCCCTGGGTCCCCCGCATCGCCCCCTCCTCCCTGGGTCCCCCGCATCACCCCCTCCCCCTGGTCCCCCGCATCACCCCTCCTCCCTGAGTCCCCAGCATCACCCCTCCTCCCTGGGTCCCCCGCATCACCCCCTCCTCCCTGGGTCCCAGCATCACCACCTCCTCAATGGGTCCCCAGCATCACCCCCTCCTCCCTGGGTCCCCCGCATCACCTCCTCCTCCCTGGATCCCAGCATCACCCCCTCCTCCCTTGGTCCCCCCCATCACTCCCTCCCTGGGTTCCCCGCATCACCCCCTCCTCCCTGGGTCCCCCGAATCACCCCCTCCTCCCTGGGTCCCCAGCATCACCCCCTCCTCCTGGGTCCCCCGCATCACCCCCTCCTCCCTGGGTCCCCAGCATCACCCTTCCCCCTGGGTCCCCAGCATCCCCCCTCCCTGGGTCCCAGCATCACCCCCTCTTCCCTGGGTCCCAGCATCACCCATCCTCCCTGGGTCCCCCGCATCACCCCCTCCTCCTGGGTCACCCAGTATCACCCCCTCCTCCCTGGGTCCCCAGCCTCACCCCTCCTCCGTGGGTCCCCTGCATAACCCCCTCCTCCCTGGGTCCCCCATCACCCCCTCCTCCTGGGTCCCCAGCATCACCCTCCTCCGGGGTCCCCAGCATCACCCCTTCTCCCTGGGTCCCCGCTTCACCCCACTCCTCCTGGGTCCCCAGCATCACCCCTCCTCCTGGGTCCCCAACATCGCCCCCTACCTCCTGGGTCCCCAGCATCACCCCCTCCTCCCTGGGTCCCCAGCATCACCCCCTCCTCCCTGGGTCCCCAGCCTCACCCTCCTCCCTGGGTCCCCAGTATCACCCCTCCTCCTGGGTCCCCAGCTCACCCCCTCCTCCCTGGTCCCCAGCATCACCCCCTCCTCCCTGGGTCCCCGCATCACCCCCTCCTCCCTGGGTCCCCAGCATCACCCCCTCCCCCTCTGGGTCCCAGCATCACTCCCCTTCTCCTGGGTCCCCGCATCACCCCCTCCTCCTGGGTCCCCAGCATCACCCCCTCCCCCTCTGGGTCCCCAGCATCACCCCCTCCTCCCTGGGTCCCAGCCTCACCCCTCCTCCCTGGGTCCCCAGCATCAACCCCTCCTCCCTGGGTCCCCACCATCACCCCTCCTCCCTGGGTCCTCAGCATCACCTCCTCCTCCCTGGGTCCCCAGCGTCACCCCCTCCCCCGGGGTTTCCCCAGCATCCCTCCTCCCTGGGTCCCAGCATCACCTCCTCCCTGGGTCCCCAGCATCACCCCTCCTCCCTGGGTCCCCAGCATCACCCCCTCCTCCCTGGGTCCCCAGCATCCCCCTCCTCCCTGGGTTCCCCGCATCACCTCCCTCCCTGGGTCCCCCAGCATCACCACCTCCTCCCTGGGTCCCCGCATCACCCACTCCTCCTGGGTCCCCAGCATCACCCCCTCCTCCCGGGTCCCCAGCCTTTCCCCCCTCCTCCCTGGGTCCCCAGTATCACCCCCTCCTCCCTGGGTCCCCAGCATCACCCCCTCCTCCTGGGCCCCCCAGCATCACCCCCTCCTCCCTGGGTCCCCAGCATCACCCCTCTCCCTGGGTCCCCAGCATCACCCCTCTCCCTGGTCCCCAGCCTCACCCCCTCCTCCCTGGGTCCCCAGCATCACCCCTCCTCCCTGGGTCCCCAGCCTCACCTCCCCCCTCCCTGGGTCCCCAGATAAACATCCTCCTCCTGGTTCCCCAGCTCACCCCTCCTCCCTGGGCCCCTCAGCATCACCCCCTCCTCCCTGGGTCCCCAGCATCACCTCCTCCTCCCTGGGTCCCCAGCATCACCTCCTCCTCCCTGGGTCCCCAGCATCACCCCCTCCTCCCTGGGTCCCCAGCATCACCTCCTCCCTGGGTCCCCAGCATCACCCCCTCCTCCCTGGGTCCCCAGCATCACCCCCTCCTCCCTGGGTCCCCAGCATCACCCCCTCCTCCCTGGGTCCCCAGCAACATCTCCTCCTCCCTGGGTCCTCAGCATCACCTTCTCCTCCCTGGGTCCCCAGCATCACCTCCTCCTCCCTGGGTCCCCAGCATCACCTCCTCCCTGGGTCCCCAGCATCACCCGCTCCTCCCAGGGTCCCCAGCATCACCCCTCCTCCCAGGGTCCCCAGCACCCCCTCCTCCCTGGGTCCCAGCATCACCTCCTCCCGGGGTTCCCCAGCATCCCCCCACTCCTCCCGGGTTTTCCCAGCATCACCCCTCCTCCCTGGGTCCCCCTGCATCACCCCTCCTCCCTGGGTCCCAGCATCACCCCCCCCTCCCTGGGTCCCCAGCATCAACCTCCCCCTCCTCCTTGGGGTCCCCAGCATCACCCCCTCCTCCCTGGGTCCCCAGCATCACCTCCTCCTCCCTGGGTCCCCAGCATCACCCCCTCCTCCCTGGGTCCCCAGCATCACCCCCTCCTCCCTGGGTCCCCAGCATTCACCCCTCCTCCTAGGGTCCCCAGCATCACCTCCTCCCTGGGTCCCAGCCTCACCTCCTCCTCCCTGGGTCCCCAGCTTTCACCTCCCTCCTGGGTCCCCAGCATACCCTCCTCCCTGGGTCCCCAGCATCACCTCCTCCCTGGGTCCCAGCAACCTCCTCCTCCCTGGGTCCCCAGCATCACCTCCTCCTCCCTGGGTCCCCAGCATCTCCTCCTCCCTGGGTCCCCAGCATCACCTCCTCCCTGGGTCCCCAGCATCACCCCCTCCTCCCTGGGTCCCCAGCATCACCTCCTCCTCCCTGGGTCCCCAGCATCACCCCCTCCTCCCTGGGTCCCCAGCATCCCTCCTCCTTGGTACCCAGCATCCCTCCTCCTGGGTCCCCAGCATCACCCCTCCTCCCTGGGTCCCCAGCATCACCTCCTCTTCCCTGGGTCCCCAGCATCACCCCCTCCTCCCTGGGTCCCCAGCATCACCTCCTCCCCCCAGGGTCCCCAGCACCCCTCATCCTGGGTCCCAATCCCTCTCCCTGGGTCCCAGCATCACCCCTCCTCCTGGGTCCCCAGCATCACCCCCTCTTCCCTGGGTCCCCAGCATCACCTCCTCCTCCCTGGGTCCCCAGCATCACCCCCTCCCTGGGTCCCCAGCATCACCTCCTCCTCCTGGGTCCCCGCATCACCCTCCTCCTGGGTCCCCAGCATCACCTCCTCCCTGGGTCCCCAGCATCACCCCTCCCCTGGGTCCCCAGCATCACCTCCCTCCTCCCTGGGTCCCCAGCATCACCCCCTTGGTCCCCGCATACCTCCCTGGGTCCCCAGCATCCTCCTCCTCCCTGGGTCCCCAGCATCACCCCCTCCTCCCGGGGGTCCCCAGCATCACCTCCTCCCTGGGTCCCAGCATCACCTCCTCCCTGGGTCCCCAGCATCACACCCTCCCCCCTTGGGTCCCCAGCATCACCCCCTCCTCCCTGGGTCCCCAGCATCACCCCCTCCTCCCTGGGTCCCCAGCATCACTCCCTCCTCCTTGGGTCCCCAGCATCACCTCCTCCTCCCTGGGTCCCCAGCATCACCCCCTCCTCCCAGGGTCCCCAGCGTCACCTCCCTGGGTCCCCAGCATCACCTCCTCCTCCCTGGGTCCCCAGCATCACCCCTTCCTCCCTGGGTCCCCAGCATCACTCCTCCTCCCTGGGTCCCCAGCATCTACCCCTCCTCCCTGGGTCCCCAGCATCACCTCCTCCCCCTGGTCCCCAGCATCACCTTCCTCCCTGGGTCCCCAGCATCACCCCCTCTCCCGGGGTCCCAGCATCACCCCCTCCTCCCTGGGTCCCCAGCCTCACCCCCTCCTCCCTGGGTCCCCAGCATCACCCCCTCCTCCCTGGGTCCCCAGCATCACCCCTCCTCCCTGGGTCCCCAGCATCACCCTCCTCCCTGGGTCCCCAGCATCACCCCCTCCTCCCTGGGTCCCCAGCCTCACCCCCTCCTCCCTGGGTCCCCAGCATCACCCTCCTCCTCCCTGGGTCCCCAGCATCACTCCTCCTCCCTGGGTCCCCAGCATTACCTCCTTCCTCCCTGGGTCCACCAGCATCACCCCTCCTCCCAGGGTCCCCAGCACGCTCCTCCTCCCTGGGTCCCCAGCATCACCTCCTCCTCCCTGGGTCCCCAGCATCACCCCCTCCTCCCTGGGTCCCCAGCATCACCTCCTCCTCCCTGGGTCCCCAGCATCACCTCCTCCCTGGGTCCCCAGCATCACCTCCTCCCTGGGTCCCCAGCATCACCCCTCCTCCCTGGGTCCCCAGCATCACCCTTTCCTCCCGGGGTCCCAGCATCACCCCTCCCCTGGGTCCCCAGCCTCACCCCCTCTCCCTGGGTCCCCAGCATCACCTCCTCCCCCTGGGTCCCCAGCATCACCTCCCTCCCTGGGTCCCCAGCATCACCCCTCCCTGGGTCCCCAGCATCACCCTCCTCCCTGGGTCCCCACCCATCACCCTCCTCCTCCCTGGGTCCCCAGCATCACCTCCCCTGGGTCCCCAGCATCACCCCCTTCCCTGGGTCCCCAGCATCACCTCCCCTCCCTGGGTCCCCAGCATCACCTCCCCCTGGGTCCCCAGCATCACCTCCTCCCTGGGTCCCCAGCATCACCTCCCTCCCTGGGTCCCCAGCATCACCCTCCTCCTGGGTCCCCAGCATCACCTCCCCCCTGGGTCCCCAGCATCACCTCCTCCCTGGGTCCCCAGCATCACCTCCTCCCTGGGTCCCCAGCATCCCCCCTCCTCCCTGGGTCCCCAGCATCACCTCCTCCCTGGGTCCCCAGCATCACCTCCTCCCTGGGTCCCCAGCATCTCCCTCCCTGGGTCCCCAGCATCACCTCCTCCCTGGGTCCCCAGCATCACCTCCTCCCTGGGTCCCCAGCATCTCCTCCCTGGGTCCCCAGCATCACCTCCTCCCTGGGTCCCCAGCATCACCTCCTCCCTGGGTCCCCAGCATCACCTCCCTGGGTCCCCAGCATCACCTCCTCCCTGGGTCCCCAGCATCACCTCCTCCCTGGGTCCCCAGCATCACCTCCTCCCTGGGTCCCCAGCATCACCCCCCTCCTGGGTCCCAGCATCACCTCTTCCTGGGTCCCCAGCATCACCTTCCTCCCTGGGTCCCCAGCATCACCTCCTGGGTCCCAGCATCACCTCCCCCTGGGTCCCCAGCATCACCCTTTCCTCCCTGGGTCCCCAGCATCACCTCCCTGGGTCCCCAGCATCACCTCTTCCCTGGGTCCCCAGCATCACCTCCTCCCTGGGTCCCCAGCATCTCCTCCCTGGGTCCCCAGCATCACCTCCTCCCTGGGTCCCCAGCATCACCTCCTCCCTGGGTCCCCAGCATCCTCCTCCTGGGTCCCCAGCATCACCTCCTCCCTGGGTCCCAGCATCACCCCTCCCTGGGTCCCCAGCATCACTCCTCCCTGGGTCCCCAGCATCACCCTCCCCTGGGTCCCCAGCATCACCTCCTCCCTGGGTTCCCAGCATCACCTCCTCCCTGGGCCCCCAGCATCACCTCCCCTGGGTCCCCAGCATCACCCCCTTCCCTGGGTCCCCAGCATCACCTCCTCCCTGGGTCCCCAGCATCACCTCCTCCCTGGGTCCCCAGCATCACCTCCTCCCTGGGTCCCCAGCATCACCTCCTCCCTGGGTCCCCAGCATCTCCTCCCTGGGTCCCCAGCATCACCTCCTCCCTGGGTCCCCAGCATCAACCCTCCCCACTCCCTGGGTCCCCAGCATCACCTCCTCCCTGGGTCCCCAGCATCACCTCCTCCCTGGGTCCCCAGCATCACCTCCTCCCTGGGTCCCCAGCATCACCTCCTCCCTGGGTCCCCAGCATCACCTCCTCCCGGGGGTCCCCAGCATCCCCCTCCTCCCTGGGTCCCCAGCATCACCTCCTCCCTGGGTCCCCAGCATCACCTCCTCCCTGGGTCTCCAGCATCACCCCCTCAGATAAACAGGTTTTATCACTAATAATCATAATTATAATTACTAGAGGTATTCAGTTATCATACTGTTAAGATTTTTTAAAACGTGCCAAAGGGAGACTGAAGAGAAAAGTTGTAAGGAGAGAGGACAGGCAAGTAGAAGGGAGAGAAAGGCGGTGGAGAAGAGAAAAAGCGGACTACAAAAGAAGTGGGAGTGCAGGAGATGAGAGAATGTTTGACGGGAGTTAAACTGTAGTGGTAGTTGAGTGATGTAGGTGTGCCAGGGTAGTGCTACCTGGAGTCTACCTGGAGGGCATTCCGGGGATCAACGCCCCCGCGGCCCGGTCCACGACCAGGCCTCCCGGTGCATCAGGGCTTGATCAACCAGGCTGTTACTGCTGGCCGCACGCAATCCAACGTACGAACCACAGCCAGGCTGATCCGGCACCGTCTTTACGTATCTGTCCGGCTCCCTCTTGAAGACAACCAGGGGTCTTCCCGTATGCCCCTTATTGCTGGTGGGAGGATGTTGAACAGTCTTGGGCCCCGGACGTTTATTGCGTTTTCTCTTCGTGTGCCATGACCCTATTTCACGGGTTGTTGCATACCTCAAGTCTTTTGCTTTCGTAGGGGTGATTCTGTTGATATTTAGTAGCAAGTACACCTGTAGCAGGTATACTGTGCATTATACTTGTAGCAGTAACTTGTAGCAGGTAATACTTGTAGCAGTAACACTTGTACAGGTAACATTGTGCAGTAACTTGTAGCAGTAACACTTGTAGCAGTAACACTTGTAGCAGTTAACACTTGTAGCAGGTAACACTGTAGCATCCAAGAACTTGTAGCAGTAAAAGTATTATAATCAAGAAGGCAACCCCAAGGGCTAGAGTAAAGAGGGGCGAGAACAGAGGATATACAATAATCAGGATGAGACAAGATGTAAGCAGAAAAAAGTAACACGATGCAAAGAGGAAACTGAAGCAGCGAATAAACACTGTGAAGGTCAACACTGAGCAGGTCAAACAACGTGCAGGTCAAACAACATGAGGGTCAAACTTGATAGAGGTCAAACAACTGTGAGCGTCAACAAGTGAAGAGGTAATCAACGTGTAGGGTAACACATGTGCGGTCAAACAACAGGAAGGTTTCAAACAACAGTAGGGTAAAACAGTGAAGGTCAAACAGGACAGGAATCAGTGAGGGTTCAAACTAACAGTGAGAGGTCCAGAGTAAAGTCAAGCATGAAGGATTCAATACAACCGTGCAAGGTCAAATAAGCAGGGATATCAACAACAGTGAAGGGTCAAACAACAGTGAAGGGTCAAACAACAGTGAAGGGTCAACCAGTTGATGGTCAAACATGAGGGTCAAACAACAGTATGCGGTCAACAGTGGAAGGTCAATAACAGTGAATGGTGAACCAACAGTGTATGGGTCAAACAACAGTGAAGGGTCAAACACTGTGATGGGTCAAACAGTGAAGTCAGAAACCAGTGAAGGTATTCAGTGGAAGGGTCAAACACGTGAAGGTCAGAACCAGTAAAGGGTCAAGCACGTGATAGGTCAAAACAGTGAAGGTCAACAACAGGGAAGGGTCAAACAACAGTGAGGGTCAAACACAGTGAGGGTCAAACAACAGTGGAAGGGTCAAACACAGTTGATGGGTCAAACAGTGAAGGTCAGACAACAGTGATGGGTCAAACAACAGTGAAGGGTCAAACCACAGTGAAGAGGGTGCAACAACAGTGAGGGTCAAACAACAGTGAAGGGTCAAACAACAGTAAGGGTCAACAACAGTGAAGTCAAAAACAGTGAAGGGTCAGGAAGGGTCAAAACAGTGAAGGGTCAAACAACAGTGAAGGGTCAAACAACAGTGATGGTCAAACAACAGTGAAGGGTCAAACAACAGTGAAGGGTCAAACAGTGAAGGGTCAAACAACAGTGAAGGGTCAAACAACAGTGAAGGGTCAAACAACAGTGATGGGTCAAACAACAGTGAAGGGTCAAACAACAGTGAAGGGTCAAACAACAGTGAAGGGTCAAACAACAGTGAAGGGTCAAACAACAGTGAAGGGTCAAACAACAGTGAAGGGTCAAACAACAGTGAAGGGTCAAACAACAGGGAAGGGTCAAACAGTGATGGGTCAAACAGTGAAGGGTCACAGACTCAACAGTGAAGGGTCAAACAACAGTGATGGGTCAAACAACAGTGAAGGGTCAAACAACAGTGAAGGGTCAAGTCAACAGTGAAGGGTCAAACAACAGTGAAGGGTCAAACAACAGTGAAGGTCAAACAACAGTGAAGGGTTCAGAACAACAGTGAAGGGTCAAACAACAGTGAAGGGTCAAACAACAGTGAAGGGTCAAACAACAGTGAAGGGTCAAACAACAGTGAGGGGTCAAACAACAGTAATGGGTCAAACAACAGTGAAGGGTCAAACAACAGTGAAGGGTCAACAGTGAAGGGCCAAACAACAGTGAGGAGTCAAACAACAGTGATGGATCAAACAACAGTGAGGGGTCAAACAACAGTGAAGGGTCAACAGTGAAGGGTCAAACAACAGTGAAGGGTCAAACAACAGTGAAGGGTCAAACAACAGTGATGGGTCAAACAACAGTGAAGGGTCAAACAACAGTGAAGGGTCAAACAACAGTGAGGGGTCAAACAACAGTGAGGGGTCAAACAACAGTGAAGGGTCAAACAACAGTGAAGGGTCAAACAGTGAAGGGTCAGACAACAGTGAAGGGTCAGACAACAGTGAAGGGTCAGACAACAGTGAAGGGTCAGACAACAGTGAAGGGTCAGACAACAGTGAAGGGCCAGACAACAGTGAAGGGTCAGACAACAGTGAAGGGTCAGACAACAGTGAAGGGTCAGACAACAGTGAAGGGTCAGACAACAGTGAAGGGTCAGACAACAGTGAAGGGTCAGACAATAGTGAAGGGTCAGACAACAGTGAAGGGTCAGACAACAGTGAAGGGTCAGACAACAGTGAAGGGTCAAACAACAGTGAAGGGTCAGACAACAGTGAAGGGTCAGACAACAGTGAAGGGTCAGACAACAGTGAAGGGTCAGACAACAGTGAAGGGTCAGACAATAGTGAAGGGTCAGACAACAGTGAAGGGTCAGACAACAGTGAAGGGTCAGACAACAGTGAAGCGTCAAACAGTACCCACACTGTGTCACAGTCACACAAGATGAGTGTAAAGACCCAAGTGATAAGACTACACCAAGTCTCTCTCTCTCTCTCTCTCTCTCTCTCTCTCTCTCTCTCTCTCTCTCGTGTTGATATTTTTCCAGTTTGCCAGAATCTTTGCTTCCGTTTCCTTTTGCCATTTTTTTTTTTTCGTCTGTGTATTGCTCTGTTTCCGTTCCAGCCCCCATCTGTTGCTTCCTTTGTATTCATACATTTCTTTGCTTTCTCTCTTAGCTTCTGTTTCTCCTGTTAATCCATCTGTTGTGTAATTCTATCTGCTTTCCTTTTCTGGGGGATTCTCTCCCACATATCTCTCCTGTTTCTCACCCTGGCATGTTTCTCATCTTTCCCATGTTAAATAACTGTTTAGAGCGGGAGGACCGAGTCAACACTCGCACGGAGGTTCACACGTTCGTACCAGTAAACCAAACATACGGAGAATATACAGAAGTAAACGTATATCAAAGGTATATCAGAGGTATACCAAAGGTGTATCAGAGGTATACCAAAGGTGTATCAGAGGTATACCAAAGGTGTATCAGAGGTATACCAAAGGTGTATCAGAGGTATACCAAAGGTGTATCAGAGGTGTATCAGTAGTATATGAGGTATGTCAAAGATATATTAGTAGGTATATTAATAGGTATATCGCAAGTATATCACAGGTATATCAGAAGGTAAACACCTTCAAGTCATCCAGAAACAGGATCCTCACAAGCTCTACTCTTGGTCGACATAGATATAATGGCATCAATGGTGCTTATTTCTTTGTGGCAAAGACGTAAACCCGTATGGGTTATTGATACCGAGGTATCGGTATGAACTTCCCAACGTTTAAACGCTTCATGAAAACTTACGTTTTACAAATGATAGATATAGTGGGCTAGGTTGGGTTGGGTTGGGTTAGGTTAGGTTGGACTGGGTTAGGTTGGATTGGGTTAGGTTGGATTGGGTTAGGTTGGATTGGGTTAGGTTGGGCTTAGTAAGCTAGGCTACGTAAACTATTAAAATGTATTTTACACAGAAATACGGAAATTAAAAATCGTCCGCAATACGTCTGGAAACACCGTGGATGACCGTGATGAAGAGACCTTACAGGAGTCTGGAATATTATTGTTCACTGTATACACTGAAGGTACCATACACTGAAGGTACCGTACACTGAAGGTACCGTACACTGAAGGTACCATACACTGAAGGTACCATACACTGAAGGTACCATACACTGAAGGTACCATACACTGAAGGTACCATACACTGAAGGTACCATACACTGAAAGTACCATACACTGAAGGTACCATACACTGAAGGTACCATACACTGAAGGTACCATACACTGAAGGTACCATACACTGAAGGTACCATACACTGAAGGTACCATACACTGAAGGTACCGTACACTGAAGGTACCGTACACTGAAGGTACCGTACACTGAAGGTACCGTACACTGAAGGTACCGTACACTGAAGGTACCGTACACTGAAGGTACCGTACACTGAAGGTACCATACACTGAAGGTACCATACACTGAAGGTACCATACACTGAAGGTACCGTACACTGAAGGTACCGTACACTGAAGTACCATACACTGAAGGTACCATACACTGGAAACAGAGGTACCGTACACTGAAGGTACCGTACACTGAAGGTACCATACACTGAAGGTACCATACACTGAAGGTACCGTACACTGAAGGTACCATAACACTGAAGGTACCATACACTGAAGGTACCATACACTGAAGGTACCGTACACTGAAGGTACCGTACACTGAAGGTACCGTACACTGAAGGTACCGTACACTGAAGGTACCGTACACTGAAGGTACCGTACACTGAAGGTACCATACACTGAAGGTACCATACACTGAAGGTACCATACACTGAAGGTACCGTACACTGAAGGTACCGTACACTGAAGGTACCGTACACTGAAGGTACCGTACACTGAAGGTACCATACACTGAAGGTACCGTACACTGAAGGTACCGTACACTGAAGGTACCATACATAAGTACCATACACTGAAGGTACCATACACTGAAGGTACCATACACTGAAGGTACCATACACTGAAGGTACCGTACACTGAAGGTACCGTACACTGAAGGTACCATACACTGAAGGTACCATACACTGAAGGTACCGTACACTGAAGGTACCATACACTGAAGGTACCATACACTGAAGGTACCATACACTGAAGGTACCGTACACTGAAGGTACCGTACACTGAAGGTACCATACACTGAAGGTACCATACACTGAGGGTACCATACACTGAAGGTACCATACACTGAAGGTATACACTGAAGGTACCATACACTGAAGGTACCGTACACTGAAGGTACCATACACTGAGGGTACCATACACTGAAGGTACCATACACTGAAGGTACCGTACACTGAAGGTACCATACACTGAAGGTACCATACACTGGAGGTACCATACACTGGAGGTACCATACACTGAAGGTACCATACACTGAAGGTACCATACACTTAAGGTACCATACACTGAGGGTACCATACACTGAGGGTACCATACACTGAAGGTACCATACACTGAAGGTACCATACACTGAAGGTACCATACACTGAAGGTACCGTACACTGAAGTTACCGTACACTGAAGGTACCATACACTGAGGGTACCATACACTGAGGGTACCGTACACTGAAGGTACCGTACACTGAAGGTACCATACACTGAAGGTACCATACACTGAAGGTACCATACACTGAAGGTACCATACACTGAGGGTACCATACACTGAAGGTACCATACACTGAAGGTACCATACACTGAAGGTACCATACACTGAAGGTACCATACACTGAGGGTACCATACACTGAAGGTACCGTACACTGAACGTACCATACACTGAAGGTACCATACACTGAACGTATCGTACACTGAAGGTACCGTACACTGAAGGTACTGTACACTGTAGGTACCATACACTATAGGTACCATACACTGTAGGTACCATACACTGTAGGTACCATACACTGTAGGTACCATACACTGAAGGTACCGTACACTGAAGGTACCATACACTGAAGGTACCATACACTGAAGGTACCGTACACTGAAGGTACCATACACTGAAGGTACCATACACTGAAGGTACCGTACACTGAAGGTACCATACACTGAAGGTACCGTACACTGAAGGTACCATACACTGAAGGTACCATACACTGAAGGTACCGTACACTGAAGGTACCATACACTGAAGGTACCATACACTGAAGGTACCGTACACTGAAGGTACCATACACTGAAGGTACCGTACACTGAAGGTACCATACACTGAAGGTACCATACACTGAAGGTACCATACACTGAAGGTACCATACACTGAAGGTACCATACACTGAAGGTACCATACAATGAAGAGAAGGTACCATACACTGAATGGAAGGTACAATACACTGAATTGAAGGTACAATATACTAAGAGGAAGGTACAATACACTGAATGGATGGTACAATATACTAAGAGGAAGGTACAATACACTGAAGGGAAGGTACAATATACTAAGAGGAAGGTACAATACACTGAAGGGAAGGTACAATACACTGAATGGAAGGTACAATATACTAAGAGGAAGGTACAATACACTGAAGGGAAGGTACAATATACTAAGAGGAAGGTACAATACACTGAAGGGAAGGTACAATATACTAAGAGGAAGGTACAATACACTGAAGGGAAGGTACAATACACTGAATGGAAGGTACAATATACTAAGAGGAAGGTACAATACACTGAATGGAAGGTACAATACACTGAAGGGAAGGTACAATACACTGAAGGGAAGGTACAATATACTAAGAGGAAGGTACAATACACTGAAGGGAAGGTACAATACACTGAAGGGAAGGTACAATACACTGAAGGGAAGGTACGATGCACTGAAGGGAAGGTGCAGTACACTAACCGTAGAAAAAGGTTTGTTTTCCTGTTGATAGAAAAGATGGGAATTTATCAGCTCTGAGCTGCGCCTTCAACACTACACTCAGAAACACTGCAACATAAGTCATTTATCAGCCTGGTGTATTACAATCTCAGAGCTGCACCTTCAACACAACACTCAGAAACACTGCAACATAAATCCTGGTAATTAAATGCGGCATCAGATGCTAACCAAAAACTGTGTTGTAGAAAACTCGTGGTGGTGCCGGGTCTACAGAGGTGCCAGAGTGCCAGTCTTTGTGCCGTGTGTCATGTCATTCTAAACTTGACGAGATGTTAATTATACTGTGATGCTGTAGTGCTGCTGCTGCTGTCTTCATCTGAGGTTATTGATACCATTACAGTAAGTGTCTAGTGTACTGTGTGTGTACACTGTCACACACTGTACTGTGTCGCGCTGTACTGTGTCACACTGTACTGTGTCACACTGTACTATGTCACACTGTACTGTGTCACACTGTACTGTGTCACACTGTACTGTGTCACACTGTACTGTGTCACACTGTACTATGTCACACTGTACTGTGTCACACTGTACTGTGTCACACTGTACTGTGTCACACTGTACTATGTCACACTGTACTGTCACACTGTACTGTGTCACACTGTACTGTGTCACACTGTACTGTGTCACACTGTACTATGTCACACTGTACTGTGTCACACTGTACTGTGTCACACTGTACTGTGTCACACTGTACTATGTCACACTGTACTGTCACACTGTACTGTGTCACACTGTACTGTGTCACACTGTACTGTGTCACACTGTACTATGTCACACTGTACTGTGTCACACTGTACTATGTCACACTGTACTGTCACACTGTACTGTGTCACACTGTACTGTGTCACACTGTACTGTGTCCACACTGTACTATGTCACACTGTACTGTGTCACACTGTACTGTGTCACACTGTACTGTGTCACACTGTACTATGTCACACTGTACTGTCACACTGTACTGTGTCACACTGCACTGTGTCACACTGTACTGTGTCACACTGTACTGTGTCACACTGTACTGTGTCACACTGTACTGTCACACTGTACTGTGTCACACTGTACTATGTCACACTGTACTATGTCACACTGTACTGTGTCACACTGTACTGTGTCACACTGTACTATGTCACACTGTACTGTGTCACACTGTACTGTGTCACACTGTACTATGTCACACTGTACTGTGTCACACTGTACTGTCACACTGTACTGTGTCACACTGTACTGTCACACTGTACTATGTGACACTGTACTGTGTCACACTGTACTGTGTCACACTACTGTGTCACACTGTACTATGTCACACTGTACTGTGTCACACTGTACTGTGTCACACTGTACTGTGTCACACTGTACTGTCACACTGTACTATGTCACACTGTACTATGTCACACTGTACTGTGTCACACTGTACTGTGTCACACTGTACTGTGTCACACTGTACTGTGTCACACTGTACTGTGTCACACTGTACTGTCACACTGTACTGTCACACTGTACTGTGTCACACTGTACTGTGTCACACTGTACTGTGTCACACTGTACTATGTCACACTGTACTGTGTCACACTGTACTGTGTCACACTATACTATGTCACACTACTATGTCACACTGTACTGTGTCACACTGTACTGTGTCACACTGTACTGTGTCACACTGTACTATGTCACACTGTACTATGTCACACTGTACTGTGTCACACTGTACTGTGTCACACTGTACTATGTCACACTGTACTGTGTCACACTGTACTGTGTCACACTGTACTATGTCACACTGTACTATGTCACACTGTACTGTGTCACACTGTACTGTGTCACACTGTACTGTGTCACACTGTACTATGTCACACTGTACTGTGTCACACTGTACTATGTCACACTGTACTGTGTCACACTGTACTGTGTCACACTGTACTGTGTCACACTGTACTGTGCACACTGTACTGTGTCACACTGACGTGTCACCGACTGTGTCACACTGTACTGTGTCACACTGTACTGTGTCACGCTGTACTGTGTCACACTGTACTGTGTCACACTGTACTGTCACACTGTACTGTGTCACACTGTACTGTCACACTGTACTGTGTCACACTGTACTGTGTCACACTGTACTGTGTCACACTGTACTGTCACACTGTACTGTGTCACACTGTACTGTGTCACACTGTACTGTGTCACACTGTACTGTCACACTGTACTGTGTCACACTGTACTGTCACACTGTACTGTGTCACACTGTACTGTCACACTACTGTGTCACACTGTACTGTGTCACACTGTACTATGTCACACTGTACTGTCACACTGTACTGTGTCACACTGTACTGTGTCACACTGTACTATGTCACACTGTACTGTCACACTGTATGTGTCACACTGTACTGTGTCACACTGTACTATGTCACACTGTACTGTCACACTGTACTGTGTCACACTGTACTGTGTCACACTGTACTATGTCACACTGTACTGTCACACTGTACTGTGTCACACTGTACTGTGTCACACTGTACTATGTCACACTGTACTGTCACAACTGTACTGTGTCACACTGTACTGTGTCACACTGTACTATGTCACACTGTACTGTCACACTGTACTGTGTCACACTGTACTGTGTCACACTGTACTATGTCACACTGTACTGTCACACTGTACTGTGTCACACTGTACTATGTCACACTGTACTGTCACACTGTACTGTGTCACACTGTACTGTGTCACACTGTACTATGTCACACTGTACTGTCACACTGTACTGTGTCACACTGTACTGTGTCACACTGTACTGTGTCACACTGTACTGTCACACTACTGTGTCACACTGTACTGTGTCACACTGTACTGTGTCACACTGTACTGTGTCACACTGTACTATGTCACACTGTACTGTCACACTGTACTGTGTCACACTGTACTGTGTCACACTGTACTGTCACACTGTACTGTCACACTGTACTGTCACACTGTACTGTGTCACACTGTACTGTGTCACACTGTACTATGTCACACTGTACTGTCACACTGTACTGTGTCACACTGTACTATGTCACACTGTACTATGTCACACTGTACTGTCACACTGTACTGTGTCACACTGTACTATGTCACACTGTACTGTCACACTGTACTGTGTCACACTGTACTGTGTCACACTGTACTGTGTCACACTGTACTGTGTCACACTGTACTGTGTCACACTGTACTGTCACACTGTACTGTGTCACACTGTACTGTGTCACACTGTACTATGTCACACTGTACTGTGTCACACTGTACTGTGTCACACTGTACTTTCACAGTTTTCACACTGTACTGTCACACTGTACTGTCACACTGTACTTGTCACACTGTACTGTGTCACACTGTAACTGTGTCACACTGTACTGTCACACTGTACTGTCACACTGTACTGTGTACACACTGTACTGTGTCATTCACACTGTACTGTGTCACACTGTACTGTCACACTGTACTGTGTCACACTGTACTGTGTTCACACTGTACTGTGTCACACTGTACTGTGTCACACTGTACTGTGTCACACACTGTACTGTGTCACACTGTACTGTGTCACACTGTACTGTGTCACACTGTACTGTGTCACACTGTACTGTTCACACTGTACTGTGTCACACTGTACTGTGTCAACACACTGTACTGTGTCACACTGTACTGTGTCACACTGTACTGTGTCACACTGTACTGTCACACTGTACTGTGTCACACTGTACTGTGTCACACTGTACTGTCACACTGTACTGTGTCACACTGTACTGTGTCACACTGTACTGTGTCACACTGTACTGTTCACACTGTACTGTGTCACACTGTACTGTGTCACACTGTACTGTCACACACTGTACTGTGTCACACTGTACTGTGCACACTGTACTGTCACACTGTACTGTGTCACACTGTACTGTGTCACACTGTACTGTGTCACACTGTACTGTGTCACACTGTACTGTGTCACACATACTGTCACATGTGTCACACTGTACTGTGTCACACTGTACTGTGTCACACTGTACTGTGTCACACTGTACTGTCACACTGTACTGTGTCACACTGTACTGTGTCACACTGTACTGTGTCACACTGTACTGTCACACTGTACTGTGTCACACTGTACTGTGTCACACTGTACTGTGTCACACTGTACTGTCACACTGTACTGTGTCACACTGTACTGTGTCACACTGTACTGTGTCACACTGTACTGTGTCACACTGTACTGTGTCACACTGTACTGTGTCACACTGTACTGTGTCACACTGTACTGTGTCACACTGTACTGTCACACTGTACTGTGTCACACTGTACTGTGTCACACTGTACTGTGTCACACTGTACTGTCACACTGTACTGTGTCACACTGTACTGTGTCACACTGTACTGTGTCACACTGTACTGTGTCACACTGTACTGTCACACTGTACTGTGTCACACTGTACTGTGTCACCAACTGTACTGTGTCACACTGTACTGTGTCACACTGTACTGTCACACTGTACTGTGTCACACTGTACTGTTGTCCACACTGTACTGTGTCACACTGTACTGTGTCACACTGTACTGTCACACTGTACTGTGTCACACTGTACTGTGTCACACTGTACTGTCACACTGTACTGTGTCACACTGTACTGTGTCACACTGTACTGTGTCACACTGTACTGTGTCACACTGTACTGTCACACTGTACTGTGTCACACTGTACTGTGTCACACTGTACTGTGTCACACTGTACTGTGTCACACTGTACTGTGTCACACTACTGTGTCACACTGTACTGTCACACTGTACTGTGTCACACTGTACTGTGTCACACTGTACTGTGTCACACTGTACTGTGTCACACTGTACTGTCACACTGTACTGTGTCACACTGTACTGTGTCACACTGTACTGTGTCACACTGTACTGTGTCACACTGTACTGTCACACTGTACTGTGTCACACTGTACTGTGTCACACTGTACTTGTCACACTGTACGTGTCACACTGTACTGTGTCACACTGTACTGTGTCACACTGTACTGTGTCACACTGTACTGTGTCACACTGTACTGTGTCACACTGTACTGTGTCACACTGTACTGGTCACACTGTACTGTGTCACACTGTACTGTCACACTGTACTGTGTCACACTGTACTGTCACACTGTACTATGTCACACTGTACTGTCACACTGTACTGTGTCACACTGTACTGTGTCACACTGTACTGTGTCCACACTGTACTGTGTCACACTGTACTGTCACACTGTACTGTGTCACACTGTACTGTTGTCACACACTGTACTGTGTCACACTGTACTGTGTCACACTGTACTGTCACACTGTACTTGTCACACTGTACTGTGTCACACTGTACTGTGTCACACTGTACTTGTCACACTGTACGTGTCACACTGTACTGTGTCACACTGTACTGTGTCACACTGTACTGTGTCACACTGTACTGTGTCACACTGTACTGTCACACTGTACTATGTCACACTGTACTGTGTCACAAAACACTGTACTGTGTCACACTGTACTATGTCACACTGTACTGTGTCACACTGTACTGTGTCACACTGTACTGTGTCACACTGTACTATGTCACACTGTACTGTGTCACACTGTACTGTGTCACACTGTACTGTGTCACACTGTACTGTGTCACACTGTACTGTGTCACACTGTACTGTCACACTGTACTATGTCACACTGTACTGTGTCACACTGTACTATGTCACACTGTACTGTGTCACACTGTACTATGTCACACTGTACTGTGTCACACTGTACTGTGTCACACTGTACTGTGTCACACTGTACTGTCACACTGTACTATGTCACACTGTACTGTGTCACACTGTACTGTGTCACACTGTACTGTGTCACACTGTACTGTGTCACACTGTACTGTGTCACACTGTAACGTGTCACACGATACTGTTGTCACACTGTACTGTGTCACACACTGTACTGTGTCACACTGTACTGTGTCACACTGTACTGTGTCACACTGTACTGTGTCACACTGTACTTGTCACACTGTACTGTGTCACACTGTACTATGTCACACTGTACTGTGTCACAACTGTACTATGTCACACTGTACTGTGTCACACTGTACTGTGTCACACTGTACTGTGTCACACTGTACTGTGTC